>CAKNWT010332894.1:605-28012 GCA_932066315.1 Andricus coriarius
GTGTACTTCTCATTTGAAACACTGAATAGTGAATGATTTTTATTTGAAATTCATCAGGATTCTAGGTTGACAAGATAGCGAAACTTCAATTCGAGGTCGAGCTGGCTCGAAAATTTGAGTACTTGAAACTTTCGAGCTACTCAGGCGGCTCGAAGTGCTCAAACCTCTGTTTGAAAAATTTAGACTATGTGACAGGCTTTCCGCTCAAATATTTACCCTAGATGGGTGGAAACTGTCAAATTTTTAAATTTGTACCACCAATTTTTGATCAGAAATCCATTCAGTTAGACTAAACACTTTGGTCATGGTTTCAGAATGATTCTTTGTTTAGTTACTTTTTTCAGAGTGAGAATAAAGGGACATCTATTTGAAACCACCATGCTATGAGACTAGAAAGCCTTTATAAAAGGTAAGTCTTAGATATTCCTTTCCCGGACGTTGTCAGCTGGCGGCTGATGATTAATTCTGAACGCTAAGTTGTCCGACAGTTCAGTAAAAAATATGGTACATCACTCGCAGTGTTAGACAGGTTAGACTGGAATGCACCATTCTTTTGGTGTGAAGCTTTCATCTCATGTAGCGCATCTGCTTTCTCATTACCTTCAATATCTTTATCGCCGGGAACCTAGATCAAACTAAACCGGTTTTCACCGGCAACTTCAAGAAGATCTTGAAGGCAAATCCAGAGTAGGATGCAAGCGAACCCTTTAGATATAAGAGTTTCAAGTGCTCCTTGTCTTTCAGAAAAAATGGGAATGTGCTGGTCTGTGTAAGCCAGCTCACAAATTTGCTTCTGGCAAGCTTTATTAGCAGAGTTTCCTGCTTTAGATCCTTCAGTATAGGACTCCTTTATGGTGTAACCGTGTCAGTTTTCTTAGTACAAGGAAAACAATTGTTCTCACATGCTTTGTTTATAACTTTTTGTAGGATGTCGACAGCAAATTCTACTTGTCCGATAGACTTGATTCTACCCGGCATAGCGTTCAGTAAACGTTTGTTTCACTTTCAAACGTTTGCACCAGATAGTAGGCGTTCCTTGAGTTTGGTAAAGGTTTAACTGGATATAATCTAGACTGAGAGGAGGACATCTAGTCCATTTCAACTTCCAGTTGTCTCCTCCACGTTATCCGCAGAACTGCTGTTAGTTCATCGGAAGTACTAGGATGTACTAGCAGCTTTACTGACAGCTTTCCAATCTAGCTCTTTGTGATTTCTCTGTTTGGTTTGTTCCCTCTCCGGCAATAGTATCAATATGTTAACTCACAGATAGTTAAACACTCAGATTTCAAAGTATGTTCTAAGGCTCCTTCGGTAATTTTCATCTTCACAGGAGAAGACACTTTTCCTACGGAAATATTTGTCTCAACTCTACAGAGCCCCGCTAGTGAAGATAAGGCAATTTTACTCTGAAAGATCACTCGGTATCCCAGAGACACTGGTTCATTACACCCTGGTAACATTCAGCCCTCGACACGGTAGTTCTCTTCTTAGCTGATACTACCACCCTACCAATTACGAACTCTTATCCATCAGGCTCGTCCTTGTTGCGGCGTATGTGTCGTCGACACCCGCGAAAGTTCGTATGCCTCCTCAACGCGGCCAGGTCCAAACTTTAGTTCTCCTTGGGGAGGTAAAATTCATTCTTTACCATAAGGAGTAGTCGAGTTCACGCGTCCTATAGAAGAGGCATATTGATCTAATGCCTTCCATCATATATGTCAAAAATTTAAACAAAACTATTTTCAATTTGGTAAATATGCTTTTCTTTATTTTCAACAAAAACTGAATTCATCAGATACTAGGAGCTCCTCGTGTTTAGTAAAGGTTTAACTGGATATAATCTAGACTGAGTTCTGGATACAGGGCACCCACTCCCAAAAGGGATCCATCTTGTTTTATAAATGCTACAAATTTTAGGCCGCGTACATTAGCAAGGCGGATTAAATAATTGTGATCTTTATAATAATCGCCATCAGGAATATAATTGCCCTGAAAGTCAACATGCGTCACTCTTGTTCTAGTATCATCTACCCACATTTCAATTTTGTGGTCCATAAAATTGAATTCCAAATCTGGCCTGCCACGATTACCAGTAGCTTTTAGTTCTGTAAAAAGAAAGCAAAGTTTTTAAATTGTTATTACTACCCACAGAACCTACAGAATTATGGAAATTTCCATTGTGTGGAGACGACATGGTAGAATCATTACGATATTTTTCAAGGCGAAACAAACTGTTTAAATTATATCGACCACGTTCAAATTATCAATATTTGTCAACCTCTTGCCAAGCTATGAATTTGTGAAATGAGAGTTGCGTAATCAATTTAAACCAAAAATATTCATAATGAATTATATAAAACAACTTTTTTCATAAAGCACCCTATACATTGCAGGATTATATTATAGCATCGATCTTCCAAGCTCAGCAATTTTTCTAAAATCATTCTGCATTTTCAATAATGTGTAAACAAGAAAAAATTTTAGACTTTAAAATCAAAATCTTCTAAATTGAAGACAATTCCAAATAAAAATTCTGAAATTTTTAAAATATATATTTACAAATCATTCACTTTTCTAGATTTATATTGTCAAGGTTTGTGATTTTTACCGTGTTTTTTTGTTGTTTTTGTTCAATCTTCAAGATTTAAAATTGAAAATTCTTCATTTCTAACGATTTTAAATTTAAAATTCTTCCATTTTTAAGGTTTACAATGGAAGACTTATTAAGTTGGAACATTTAGAGTTTCTAAGGATGTAATTTTAAACGGCTTCTACTTGGATTTCAGGTAAGCTAGAAGATTTTTCAGTGGTCCTTCGGCGCTTGGAGGAATTTGAACCCTCAACCGACCTTTTACAATATCGTCCTTTTTTTTAAAGGAAAACTGAGAGAAAATTTATGACCACTCGGAAAAAAATGCCAGTCCGAAGGGCTCGGATCTGAAATTTGAGCGTGGTGGTGACTTTTGGCAAGGGCTCGAAACGGCTCGAATCAGGTACAGGATTTTTAAAGTTCTGGGACAGAGCAGAGTAGATCCGACCTATTGGCCTGGGATCTCCAGTAGATACAGGATCTGCTTCTGGAGATTCCTGCTCTAGATCATTCATTTGTGATGGAGTCACTTTGGAAAGTCTTCAGTGTGCTTTACCTTCAACCATATTAGCACCATTGATGCTGTGAAAAAAGAGTCATCGGTCAAATCGTTGTTATTAAACTTCTGATTGTACTTTGCGTCAGTTTAAGTCCATTATTGCCATATTTCATTTCAAAGTCCAAGTTAGTGATCTTTAATCTATTTTTTGATATTGAAAGGTATAAATTCGGATCTTTGAAAAGATATTGAATAGTGTGACCAGTGAGAAAGTGAATCTCAACCATGGCTCCTTTTTCCGATATTCGAATATTCGAAGGATTATAATCTCACGTTGATAGTCTGACCTGTTGCTTTAAAGATAAAGCTTCTTCTGGAGAGTATAACTTATACATTCGAAGTCAGATTTACCTGTAATTTTTTAGTGTTCAGTATCGTCAGAATTCAAAAGAACGGCTATAGAATTTTCAATTTTTTTCTTCCACTTTTTCTTAAACTTCACAGAAATGCATCCTGCATCTCAGCAGTCCTCAAACTCTTTGCAATGGACATTTATTTCCATCTATTTGTCGCAGCAGAAGCATCTTCGTACGTTGTATCAGAACTTTTCATTACTCCTTTTGATAACGACCCAGAAAATGTAACAACGAAGTCAGTGTTTAGCGACTTTTTGAACCTCTTTTCAAACTGACTTTTTGTACTTAAACATTCTTTCAATTTTGTCTGAGTTTGGTGGTAAGGGTTTCATGGAATAGGAGAGTTCCCGTGGAATAGAGGGGTCTCGTAGTATGAGGGAATTTCGAGAGATATTTTACGTCCTGAGAAAAGGTGGATCCTGTGAAGTATGGGGATCCTCAGGGGTTTGGTCGGTTCCTATTTGATAGATTAGGTTTCCTAAGATAGGAACGGTTCAAGTCTCTTGACTTGAAAGATGCTCAAAGATTTTCTCCAACCCTATTGAGGAAGATTATACGATTTCCAAGACAATAACAAATTTTGTTCACACTGATTTTCACATCGAAATTCAAATTAAAAGGAGCTGTAAATATTAGTTCATCCCCTAATATGAAAGGTAACAAAATTTTTGAAGTGATAATAGTTTTCAGCCCCACTATTTCTTCATGAGCTCTATAACACGTAATGATGCTATAACAACCTTTGAAAAAACCGTTTGCAGTAATACCGGTTGCAATTAACTTTAAGGGATGTGAAAATATATTTGTTTCTCCCCTATTAGGAACGAACGAAACATTTTCGAAGAGATGACAGTTCTAAGTTCATCTGATTTTTGCATCATCTTATCCAACGAGAATGACGTTCTAAAAACTTCCAGAAACTAGCCTCGCAGCAAATCATCTTGTAGGTCATTAAGTTGACGACGAAATCAGTGGGCCAAAAACCTTCACCACTTTTGAGACATTACGATGATTCCTGCTAGGATATGATGAAAGATGATTACTTGTTCAAAAAGGAAGCCAATAAATTTGTTTTAAATTGTTGAAAAGTTGATCAAATTCCGTGTCAAAGGACATATATGTGCCGAAGAGAGGAATTTTTTTTTGCTCAAAATCCACTTGACTCCCCGTGAGCATAAAGATATCGAATGTGAAACCTCGGTTACAACTTCTGGCAAGACGTAGGAAAGTTGGAACAAAAATCTTGAATTCATATTGAAGCATCTCTGAAGTCTTATCTTAAATTTAGACTACTAGATGCTCCTAGATGTCAATAAACGTGGAATTAAATAAGCTATCCTAGGGTTTTTGAAGAAAGTTTTTTGCCAGAATCGCTTGTTTTGCATTGCAAATAACAGCATGAAGTTATCGTATTCAAAAACGGGTTCAAAAATCGATTTTTTAAACTGCGACTGAGAAATTTTTAATATACCCACAGAATCTACAGAATCATACAAATTTACAATATTTAGACTACATGGAAAAATCATTAAGATATATTTTAAGCGTGAACAATCTGTAATAATTTTATAATTCATTTCGAAGACCTTGAACTCTGTCTTTCTGAATCAGCTAAATCAACCACGTTCGTTCAATAAATATTTGCCGACTAATTGCCAAATTAGGAATTTATGAAATCAAAGTTATGCCTAATGCTGTTGTTATGTTATCGCTGGGCTTCTTCCCATAGTTTGCAGCCTCTATTCCTAGGGTGTCTTTATATCTGTCTATGTACCAAACAAGACCTCCTGTTGGAAATATTTCTTCCCTTCTTACTTCATCATGCTATTCTTTATTTCTAGGGAAAATGAACTTGAAGGGTTTCATAAAGAATAATATCCTCAACATAACATCAGTTTGCATAGCAAAAATATTACGCTCGCATAGCATGTGCTTACTGATATCATGCAGATCATTTGCCCTAACTAGTGATGTTGGTGCTGCTTTCATAGCACTAGAGATAGCCAAGCAGAAAACCACTTAACGGCTTTCCAGTTGTTTAATAATACTGATCAGTTCAGTAATTGGCAACCAGAACTTGAAGCATATGCACGGGGAAAAATCGAAGTGCAAAATTTGATCTTTAGTGATGGTATTCGAGGTGTTCATTACAGAACAGGCGATGTAAAAAAAATCGAGATTGAAATTAGGTTATTGATTCAAATGCAATCGCGGTTAGGCTAATAAAAAGATTGCAGCTTCCCGACTTTCTGACTCCTCTAGCGCACTGTACAGAGTCCAGTCCAGAATAGGAATCGTTGCTTTGCTCTTAACAGGGAAGAATAATCGGCCAAAAAGAATTAAGAAGGACAAAGGACGACGGCAGTGTAGGCGCTGCAAAGATGGACACTCTTAAATTGTAGGTGGCGACGTACAAAGTGTATTCAACAACTTCAAAGTATTGACAGATAAGGTTCTATGCAAGAGGGATACAAAGCTTTAATAATTAGTGTATAGTTTTAAATTCCTTCCTGTGTCTTCTGCATGTATTCCTGAAATTTGCTAATCATTAGGCAATTTATGTACTGAATATGAAACTCTTCAATCTCATTTTTCTCCATGTCCTATTATGGCTCTGATTATAATTGTATATATCCAGTAAGTAATCCTGGGTTTTAAGCCCCAGGTTTTCCCTATTGCGCATCTACAGGCTCAAGAAGCCATCTTGGCTTGTGTTACCTTCGCATCAACATGCAGTTTCCAGGTTAGTTTAGCCAATTCTACTTCCCTAGCGTAGAACTTAAGATTTATGACGTCAAAAAGCTTCCTTCACCTGGCAAAATGCATGAGTGTTGTCTTGTCCAGGTTAATGGATAAACAACTGTTTCTCGACCATTGTCAACTCTACTTCTTTAGCGTAGAACTTAAGATTTCTGACGTCAAAAAGCTTCCTTCACCTAGTAAGATGCATGAGTTTTGGCTTGTCCACGTTAATGGATAAACAAATGTTCCTGGACCATTGCTCTAATATGTTGAGCGATGACTGCACGAAATTCACTAATCTGCCCTTATGCTTCCCTATTACCAGGTTCGCCAGGTATCTTCATCGCTTTGAGTATAAAAACACGAATCGTTTGAAACACAAATCAGGTCATCAATGACAAGCATCCACTGGCTGAATAAAATAACTCCGCGCTGTGGGCATCCTCTTAAAACTTTGGCCTTCGGCACGTTACCATGTTTAGCAGAATCGTATATGGATTTAATTGAAGTGTCACCGAATGCTCCATCTGTGTCTAGAAACGCTGCAATTTTTGCTTTACCTTT
This sequence comes from Andricus coriarius, assembly GCA_932066315.1. Classification (NCBI taxonomy): domain Eukaryota; kingdom Metazoa; phylum Arthropoda; class Insecta; order Hymenoptera; family Cynipidae; genus Andricus; species Andricus coriarius. The sequence continues at coordinate 7,417 of CAKNWT010332894.1, forward strand.
CTGTATTGTATTGATAATCCGGGAGGTAAACGCAAAGAAAATGTCTAAAGTAGATCTAAATATTTAAAAGGCAAATTAATTTCTATCGAGAGGTTTTTTCGTTAAGATTTCCTCTTTCAAGTAAAGCTCCAATAATTTTATAGTATTTACAGCATGAAGGAGGTTAAGCTGATCGGTCTAAAGAATTTTTCCTGGAAGTAGATATCCCTACCCGGCCTCGGAATAAAGATTGCCTTAACCTTCCTCTATACTACTACGCATCTAATACTACGACTTATACCAATACTACTACTACTACTACCACCACATATATAATTTTTGAAATCGTGTCAATACGGCTGGCTATTTTCCAATCTCCTATGCTGGCTCTAAAAGTAGTTTCTTCTTTGAAGTATGACTCATGGACCGTCTCCTTATTCGTGTAATCCAAATTCAAGGCCGGGAAGTGTAAACTTACGAGGTGTTCAAGAATTTCACTAGTTATTTTAGATATTTTACCCGAAGGCAATAATAATGCCTTCAGTCATGTGGGTGAGGAAGATCTTGTGAGGCAGGGGAAGGTCCATGGGATAAGGGTTTCCCGAGGAATATTTCAGGTTTCGCAGGATAACGCGGTTTCGTGACATAGGGTTTCCCGTTGGGACTTCTGTGGGATAACAGAGTCCCGTGCAATAGAATGGTCCTGTAAAAGAAGGGGGTATAGAGGAATAGGTGGTTGACGTAGTTATTTATCATGAAGTAAAGGTTATCCTGTGAAAAAGGAAGTTCACACGGTTAGGTTTTATCCTTTTGTCTTCTGGAGTTTCGTGGAATAGAAGGTTCAAAAAGATAAGTTGGGTCCCGTCGATAAGGGATGAGTTTTCTGTTAGATAGTGGGTTACCGTAGAGTGAGAGGGTAGGTCCATTGATTGAGGGGTCCCCGAAGATATTTTTTTCCGTTTGTTAGGTGGGGTCCCGAAGGATGAGTGGCGCTTATTTAGAACTATGTTCTAAGTACGTCATAAGATTCTAGTCCAAGGATTTTCTGTTTTATGTCGCAATATATTCGTCACAAAAAAAATGTGACATTCTGGATGGAAAGGGCTCACTTTGTCGATCGTAGCTCGAAAGATATTTTTGTTTCAATGAGAAAGGATCAAAAGACTTTCTAATATAGTTTTTTGTTTGAACAGAAAATATAACACAAACGCTTATGCCACATCTCAACTTTAGATACATTTTTCCTGAAAAGTGGGTTCTCGAACTCCGAATTTAAGAAGTGCTCCGGCAACTCATTTTTTAATCCAGAGGGTTTATCCTGGGCTTAAAATATCAAACGTTTCTTCGGTTATATGGATATGGGTCTCACAAAGAAAATTTTAGGTATTCACTGATAGGTGGTGTCCCATAGCATAAGGAGGTACCCGAGAAAATGTTTGGACCTGAGAATTAGGTGATCCCTTGATATAAGTGTAACACGATTAATAGTTGGGTTCCGTGAGGTAAAGGGTTTTCTGCGGAATAAGGAAGTTCCGAAGTTTAGCCCTTTCCCTGTGTTTGTCAAATATAAGGATTAAGATTAACAAGTTGATCAGTGTTGCTTAGCGGTAAGGGCTTCATGGAATAGGGCGCTTCCTGTGGGATAGAGGGTTCATGTAGTAAAATTCTATCTCAAAGGATATATCAAGACCTGTGGCATTGATTATGTCCTAAGAGGTATGGAGATCTTGAGGGTTGGTTCGATTTCGGTGTGATAGATTAGGTTCCATGATGTAGAAGTAGTTCAAGTTTCCGGACTTGAAGAGGTGCTGGAAATTTTTCTCCAAACCTACTAGGAAAGATTACACTATTTCTGAAGTGATAAAGAATTTTGGCCCCACTGATTTTAACACCAACTCAGTGACCCAAAGTATGATGCTCAAAAATCCTTAGGAAACTACTCTCGTAGTAATATCGATCGAAATTAATTTTAAGGGCTGCAAGAAATATTTGTTTATCCGCTGCTATGAAAAATCGAAACATTTCCGAAGTGATAAAAGCTTTTGGTCGCACTGATTTGCTAATTAAGACAATTACACGTTATGATGTTCTCACTACATCAAGAAACCCCCTTGCGAGTATATCGTTCGGAATTTAATATAAGGGGTGATACGAATATATCTATTCATCCCCTGCTGAAAAGGAACAACGAATTTCGGAAGTGATAACAGTTTTTAGCCTAGCTAATTTTTTCACCATCTTGGCCAATGGATGATGATGTCCTAACGACCATCAGTGGGGCCAAGAATTTTTAATCACTTTGGAAACTTTTCCTTCTCTCATAGTGGGAAGTTACAAAATATTTCTAACTCTCCTTGAAGTAATTTATTATTTTTTATAAGAGTTGTTAAAGTCGATTAGAGCTTCTATCAAATTACTAAATACGAGAACAAGGAGTCATTGAAATGACAACCCACCTAGGTCTTGCCAGAAGTTTAAGTCGGGGTACAAGATTCGAAATTTCTAGAATTTTTTTATCCTTTTACGTGATCTATTCCCTTTAAAAAGTAAAAAAAAAATATTTATTTCCAAATTCGGTCAACGCGGAATTATTTAAGCTGTCCAACGGTTTTTTAAGAAAGTTTCTTGATCTTTTGTTAAACGCGTAAACACGTGTCAAATTCAGCAGTGATTTATCATAATAATCGTGCTGGTCTTACCGACAATTTTCGATAGTAGTGTATATTGAGTAAACTTACCACCAAAATTAATAAAAACCGCAAGTGTAAAGAACAGAGTGCTGATGAGAACATTCATCTTTTTTGATATATTTCGTGAACTGTGAGTGAGAGATTTGGAATATATTCACTGTTATATATAATAATCACTATCGGTTATTACACCACGTGGAAGAATCGTTATGATATTTTTTAAGGCAGAACAAACTGCTTACATTATACCGACCACGTTAGACTTATCAATATTTGTCAACTTCTTGCCAAGCTATAATGTTGTGAATTTATAGATGGTTAACTAACAAGCCAAAAATATTCATAATAAAAACTTTAGAGTCTATTATTAAGTTTTGAGTTTATTATGTTTTTATTCAGGAATATGCATCAACAGAATAACAAAACTTTAAAATATTTGTTGTTAACCTTGTGTATAGATTAATCTTTGTGGCATTAGGGATTTTACTATCGCGAGGTAAGAGAGCCTGCCACAATTCTTCCATTCGCTTCTCTAAACACAAAAAATCTTATGCCAGCAACTTCAACCGGTTCAGGTGTAAGTCCAGCGTGAGGTAAATTTTGAAATAGGATGTTCATTCGCATCAGAGTTTCTCCGACAGGATCTACAGTTAGTTTGAAGTAGTTTTTCTCATAACAGACATACCATGTTGTCTCACTAGGTTCTGGCTCATGTATAGGATCTTGAAAAGAAATAAAATATTTGTGAATCTTTATCTACTAGCTTGTCGATTAAGATGGTATAAATTAAAAATAAAAAAATAAAATAAGTACATTTAATACTTTTCAGATGTTATGGTTTCAAATGCAGAATCACTTGAAACATTAGGTTAAGAAAATATCCGTACAAATACGGATCGTACAATATTTTGTTGAGACAAGCCAAAATTTCTTGGATCAGGAAAATATTGTATCCTTTGTATTCGTACCAGTGGTGTGCAATAAGTTTGAAACTTCGAGTCATGGTCGAGCTGGATCGAACATTCGTGTACTCAATACTTTCAAGCTACTCGAACAGTTTGAGGCTGCTCGAAGCTCTGCTCGAAGACTTTAGACTTCTGATCATATATTCAAGGTTTTTATGGCCAAGAATTTAGATCAAGCTGACCCAGTTTTTACCGGCAACCCCAAGAAGATCTTACAGACAATTCTAGACTAGCCTGGAAGTAAACTCTCCACATGTAAAAGCCATAAGAACTGGTTGTCTGTCAGAACAAATGTAAATGTATTGGCCTACATAAGGTTGCTCAGAAATTTCTTCCAGGAAAGTTTTAGTTGCTATTATTTTAGACTGCAAAATTGTAGGGAATGGACCCAGTGCTGTTGTTATATCAGTACTGGTCTTCATTCTATATATTCCATCCCCTGTTCTGGAATCTTCAGAGCCGTCCGGGTACCAATCGAGACCTACTGGTGCAAATAATTCTTCCTTCTCTCTTCACCATGGTATTCGTTTCTTCTAGGGAAAATTACCTTGAAGGGTTTCATGAAGGATAATTTCCTCAACATAACATCAGTTTGCATAGCAAAAATATTGTTTGCATAGAATGCGCTTACTGATTTCGTATAGATCTGCCACCTTAACATCCTTAAAATTGCGCATGTCCAAGTCCAGAAAGCAATCTCATCGTTGTTTACCATTGAGTCAACATGAAATTTCCACGTTAAGGTCAAAAACCTTCATTCTTCTGGTGAGATGCAAATATTCCGTCTTGTTCGGGTTAACGAACAAACACCGATGCCTGCACCATTGATCTACTATATTGAGCGTTGACTGCATGATTTTCACTGAGGTGCCCTCATGCTTCCCTTTTACTGGGATCGCACAGTCGACTACATAGCTTTGAGTGTAAGAACTCGATTTGTTTGAAACACAAATCAGGTCATCAATGACCAGCTCCCACTGGGTGGATGGGAGAAATTCTCCCTGTCGGCATTCCTTCGAAACTTTGGCCTTTACCTCATTATTATATAGCGAAGTGTGTGCCATGTCACAAACTTCGTGTGCTTCAGCAGAACCCTACATGGATTTAATTGGGGTGTCACTTAATTAATTGATTCCTATGGATGGAATGAAGATTGCCTTAACCTTTCTCTGTGCTACCGGAATTCATTCCACTGCTAAGCATTCCGGAAAGATGCCGCACAATGGATTAATCATGGACAGAAATTCTTCTTGAATAAATGCAGGTATTATTTTATCATCACCTGCAGCTTCAAATGATTAGAATTGTTTAACTACACATCTAAATTTTGAATGGATGGCAATACGACTGGCTATTTTCCAATATCTTATTCTGGCTCCAAAAGTTGATGCTTCTGAGAGGTATGACTCATGGGCCGTCCCCTCATTCGTGTTATCCAACTGCAAACCAGGGAATTGTATCCTAGTTGTGTGCTCAAGGATTTTACTATTTATCTCAACCATCTCACCCAGAGACAATATTAATACCTTCAGTTGACATGATGAGTTACCCCCTAAATTTCCCTGAAGTCTAGCAGTGTCAGGTATATTCTCGATTCCCTGACAATACCCGCACCATTAGTCCCCTAAGTTTAAGGTTGCCCTGTACAAAACCTTTATCCCATTCTATTTTGCCTCGTTAAAAAGTCACTTGTTTAGTTCCGCTAGTCTAGGATTCCATCGGGGTGCAATTCTGTCAGTTTTCCTATTATGGAGAAGAAAATTGTCTTCATACGCTTTGTTAACTATAGTGGATCGCTTTTGATGAATTTTCGAAATTGGAAACATAATAGCGCAGTCTCCTGACCGGATTGCATCTGAAATTCTATAAAGGTAACTTTCATCTTTGCTGAAAAGGCTGAAGTCCATATTTTGCAAGATGCAATCGACTGATTCAAACTCAATGACTAGTGGATTTTGACAGCCGACAAGGGACTTTCATATCGCGCCTGTGTAAGATTTTGGACCGGATTTACGGCCATCTAACGCTTCAAAAAGATGTCGGAGAGGGAGCTTATTGAAATGTAATAGGTAAATCGACCATAGCACTGCTTTTTTGAAGTGTGCCTCTATTAAGTGAATATTCCCACCGTATCAGGCAGTGTTTGTCGCTTTTCTTCCGCACCCAAGTACGTCTACATCACGCAGAGATGCAGGAGTCGGGCAATCGCGAATACCATCTATGATTGCCTCCGCTGTATGTTTGGAAGAGCCTGACCCCGGAATGATATGGGTGATAAATTTTCTGAGCCTGGTTCTTGCACAAACGAAACGTGTTCCTCCTTACGAGTCTGACAAAAACGTTTGCCCCCCTCTTCATGGACGGAACGCGTCTTATATTTGAGACCGTCAAAGTAGAGGCCACGTATGTAAAACTCATATCTTTTTTTTCTTGTATGAGTTTCGATCTGGTGCGACTTTCTACCCTCCAAATTTGTATCTATTGTCAAGGTGGTGTCATCGGGAGTGACAACTTAGGCGTTATTGAAGTGGCGGTGTCAACTTCATACTCCTGAACCTGATTTGTGCGGGTGCTGACTTCCTGATGTCTGTGCAGCTTTTTTTTCTGTCTTTCAAGAATTTGGTAAGTATTACCGTATTTTTCCGATCTAGCTCTGCTATTGTACCCCTCCTTTCGTTTCTTTGGTCATACATGAATTGCAACTCTAACTTTGGTATTTTCTTACTCTTTTCATAGGAAAATTTGCAGACAATAGTTTCAGCAGAAGTGCAAGAAAGGACAAGACTTGCACAGACGCAATTCCTCTTTAAAGGGCACTTGAAAGAAGTCATCTCAAACAATGTTAAAGATGTAGACATGAACTTTTTGTTCCTGGCTTGAAACCTAGAATCTTTTTTGAGATGTTTTATTTCGTAACTCTTTCTAATGTTTATGTTTATAGTGTGATAGGATTGTATCTTTGGATAAATCCTTGTTTTAGAGAATGTCAGGGTAGAACTTTCTTCGTGAATGGATTTTATCTTTTAAGCTACTGTCTTAGCAATAGCTCCGGAAGTTAAATGTGTGTTGTTCAACGTTCAAATGAGGAAAAAGTAGAATTTGACAGGTCCCTCGCCAAACAGAAGGCACAAGAAACCCTTAAATATTAGCCAAATCTAATACACATGAATCTCATACCTTCCATCATAAATCATGAGAATGTTAAAAAATGTTGTTATAAAACTGTGAAATAAGCCTTTCTTAATATTCACCAAATACCAAATCACTCTAAAACCGTGAGCTAAACTACTCTGTCTGATTTGAAATAGAATTGGTTATTTACATTTTTCTGGGCACAGTGGTTCGACTCCCAAAAGTGATCCATCTTGTTTTATAAATGCCACAAATCTTAGGCCGCATGCATTAACAAGGCGAATTAAATAATTGTGATCTTTATAATAATTGCCTTGAGGAACAGCATTTCCCTGAAAGTCCGCGTGCGTCACTCTTGTTTTAGTATTATCCACCCATAACCCAATCTTGTGGGACATAAAATCGAATTCGAAATGTGGTGTGCCACGATTTCCTGCAGCAATCAATTCTGCACAAAGAAAACAAAGTTATGTATTTTAAAAAGATTAGGAAGAAATCTGAAAATTAAACGTAGAAAAAGTACAAGCTGAAGAAATGAAAATAAAGTGTTTTTAATTCTTTACGCTTCGCGCTGAACGGCGCGGTATTTACACCTGGACACTTTTTCGACAAAAATTTTATTTTGATTTAAAAACCATGTATAGTAGTGTGTTCTTATTAAATTTACTGTTATTTGTCTTTATATTAGAAACTAAATGCTAAACCATTTCAATTCCGGTGTGGTCATAATTAGGCAAATTGAAATTCGAAGTATTTAAAATTGAATAATTAAGCTTCTTTGAGTATAAAAGATGTCAATTCAAAAGGGTTGAATAATTCCGATTTTTCAACTTTAGCGTATCATTTAAAGAAATTTTACATTGTGCATATAAATGACTGTTGAAAAGCTAATTAAATTCCTTGATTTCAAGGAGATAGACCGCGTAAGACGTTTGAAAAATGCAAGAATTTCTCGAATATTGTACCTCACCTTCAGCTCTTAGCAAAACCTAGGAAAGTTGCAGCAAAAATCTAAAATTCATTTCACATTGTCCCAAATGTTCAAGATAAGGCTTTAAAGACTATGTGGTACCAATTTCAAATTTTTTACAACTTACCTAGGTCTCTTCAGAAAGTCAAAAATATATTTTTATAAAGTCAACAAATGCGGAATTCAATCAGCTTTCCAAAGGGTCTTTAAAACAGTTTCACGCTTTTTTTTTAAGTAGTGTATATTGAGTACACTTACTACCAATATTGAGAAAAGCCGCGATTGTAAAAAGTAGATTGCTGATAGGGATCTTCATCTCTTTTGATGGAGTTCATGAACTGTGACTAATAAATTTAGATTATATTCAATGCTATGTATAATAATCACTATCGGTTATTACTACCCAGAAAACCTACAGAATTATAAAAATTTACAACATGTGGAGACTACGTGCGAGAATCATAACGATATCTTTTAAGCTAAAACAAACTTTAATGATTGTATACTTAATTTCGAAGACCTTGGATTCTGTCCTTCCACTAATAACATAGGTATTTTTATATCAAGGTAAAAATTCTTATCAGTACAATCAACCACGCTTGCGAAATATATATTTATGGACTAATTGGCAAATTAAGAATTTTTGAAATCTGATTCGGCTACCTAATTTAAACTACAAATATTCATTTTTATACACATATTCCGACCAAGTTTTATTATGTCTAATATGGCATCTTATACTTTATTTTAACAAATATCGTGAATTAGTTACAAAAAAAAAATTATTTTCAACATATTTTACGATGAATAATTTTGGTTAAAATTAGTTTTCTCTTTCTTCAAACTTTATAGGCAAATGTGGACTTAGTCCCAGCAGGGTGTCGTCTTAGCCACACGATATGTTGCTTGTCAGATTATCGATCACTTCACTTTTTTTCATATTATTGATAAATAAGGCACTGCACTTTAAAATCAAAACAAATATTTAGTAGCGAACTAAATTCATATCAAAAACTAATTTTTAATGCAGATTCAAAGTGTTTCTTTTTAGTTCGAAAAGTAGACTAAATAAATATTTTTGCTGACGTTTATTTCTGTTTTTCGTTAGAAAACTTATTGCTCGTAAATAAAAGGGGATAAAAGTCTGCGAAATAAATTTGTTCACAATAGTTATAATCATAATGGCACTTTATCCAACAGCAAAATCAATTATAATATTTTAGATACGATTTCAAATTTTTTAAGTTAGAATCATCAGGGCTGATCCAGAATACATTTTGAAAGAGGAAGAGGGGGCCGCAATCTAAAAGTTATAAATTCTTCCTGTACTTGAGAAACTTAAAATCATCATTAGAAGCTAGAAAACAAATTGTATAAAATATTGTAAATTATTACGTACAATGGTGGGTAAGTCTTCGATCGTCATAACAGCAAGATGAAGCACTCGAACTATTTGGTATCTCGAGATATTGTGCACTTTTAATACAAAAGAAAAGAAAATATCACTTCATTTTTATCAAAAATATTATACTAAGGTACACAATTAATTATTGACTATGAAATTTGTTTTTAATAATAAATTAAAATTAAAATTTCTTCAAAATAGTTCAAATTGGTGAGGATGTCGTAGCTACCCAACAGGCACGCTTTAGTATTTCTTCCAGAACTCCTGAGCTTTAAAAAGTCACTTCCTTTTTGTAGATTTGCAGTATTTAAGTTAGAAACTGCATTCTACTCTTTCATGATGAAATCCTTCGACGAATTGATGTCATTTTCAACTGTAGTGCTTCAATTCGAAGATCCATTCTCCTCTTCATCAATTGAGCTGCTTCAAATTCATTTCTTCTGCATCATCATCGGAATATTCTGTTTGTAGAAACAAGACTTGCACTGGTTGTGATTTCTTCAGATGACCTTCCCTTAATTTCTTAATTGTGTTTCCTGCAACTGCAGAGAGTCCTTTGTTACCTGAGTCCTCATCCTTTCGACTGTGTAGGTGCCGCTGTTTGGGGTCATTTGTACAGAGATCGCTGCCGAATTTCATTTTTCCCTTTCAAGCGGCTCGTTTACTGCTGCACAGGCCCTTTCAATCCTCGTTGAATCTGATGTTTCTATTCTCACTTCGTATAAATCCGGGGATAACTTTGCCATACCCATCACTTTATTGTTCTTGATATTTATGACACAGCAACCCTTATCCCGGAAGATTACTTGATGACCCTTTTGAGCCAACTTTTTCACTGGAAGCAAATTTGAGCCAAGTCTACGTGCATAGAGGACATCGATCACTTTCGCTGTTATAACTTTGTCCTTGTTCACCATGTACTTTATTGTTCCTGATTATATACCTTGAATTTCATGGAGTTGGCCGTCATCTGCTAAACGGACATAGCCGTTTTTCAACGGTCATGTATCGTCTTGATGCTCATCTTGATCTTCCGTAACTTTATTTCCCTTGTTTTGCCTGGCGTTCCATGCTTGATACTTGCTGCAATCCTTTTCAAAATGTCCAGATTTTTCACAGACAAAGCACTCACTTTTGCTTTTCCCATAGTCTTGTTGACTGTGCACCTTCATAGCAGTCTCACTTCGATCACTAAAGTCTTTAGCCCCTTTGCGTCTTTCAGATTCGTCAATTAACTTTTCTGTGACGAAATTGATTGTAATATCACTTTCAGGCCTACTTTCCCAGCTGGTAATCAAAGTGCTATAGGAGTCTGGCAAACTGCCAAGGGCCGTTAATTTATTTACAAGATGCAACATTTCTGTGATGTGATCTTCCATGTTTCCACCTTCGGACTATGTTAATCTACATATCCGTTTGAGCAAAAATATCTTCCTCGATAGCGTTGCCTTCTGGTGATAACACTGTCGTGAGTCCCAAGCCTGGAGCGCAGTTTCGGCAATCCTAATGTGAATTGAGTTGATTTTCCTTCACTAAAAGCCAGATATTTGCGCGAGCTTGATCATCCCGTTGAGTCCATGCTTCAGTCACTAGATTTAGAACGTCTACGCAATGGCGTACTGTCTCCCATTTTTGTTACTGTGCACTGAAAAGAACACCTGGTGTACACAAACACACACTGTCCACTTGATTTTTCTTAACTGTATCTTTTCTACATTTCATACTAAACCTAAATCTTTGCTCTCTGGGCCCATAACCTGTTGGAAAAAACTTAATCCGAGATCAAATATACGCCGAAAGAAATTAGGTCCATTAATAAGAGCATTTTTCAGTTTATTATGCTTTTATTCTGGAATTTAAATCACGAATATATTAAACAATTTTCAAATATTTGTTTTTGATATTGTGTATAGATTAATCTTCGTCGAATTAGGGATGACATTATCGCGGAGTAAGAGAGGCTGCCACAATTCTCCCATCCGAGGATTTGAACACAAAAAATCTTATACCAGCTACTTCAACCGGTTCAGGCGTTAGCCCAGTGTGCGGTTTTTGATATTTTGTGTTCATTTGCACCAAAGTTCCTTTCCTAGGATTGACGGTTAGCCTCAAGTATTTCTTCTTATAAACAATATACCATTTGTCCTCATCAGGTTCTGGCTCGTATAAAGGATCTTGAAAAGAAAGTAAAGAGTATTCAATTTGATAAGACTGAAAGTCAATATTGAAGTTTAACACTGGGAAATTCTTAATTGAGGCACTTAATATTGAAAGATTTAATTTGAACATTTCTTAGGAGTTTACGGATTTTAAAGAAAGCGAAGCTTGAAGTCGAGGTCGAGCTGGCTTGAATATTCGAGTACTCGAAACCTTTGAGCTACTCAAACAGCTCGAGGTTGCTCAAAGCTCGGTTCAAAGACTTTAGGCTATCTGACTGGATTTCTGATAATAAATTCACCATACCTAGGTAAAATCGTTCAATTTTTTAATTTGTACCTTTTTGTGATCGGAAATCCAGTCAGTTAGACTGAATGCTTTGGTCATGGTTTCAGAATGATTTAATTGGATATTTATTTCACAGTTTACCCACTATTTTATTTTGTTTACTTTGTACAGTGATTCGGAGATTGCCGTGCCGGTAGACTGCAGACAAAGTGAAAATCAGATATGGTCATAAAAACAATCAAGTCTCAAATCTAACTACCTCATATAAGGCCAGTCTTTACCAGAAAGGCACAACATTTTTTGCAGACGATGTCATAAAAGACTTCTGGTTCAAGGAATGAGCTCTCTTCTTACGAAAATCATACTTTCAACCACGACGGTTGTCCCCAGTTCTCATGTTGGTCAAGTGTTTTCAAGTTGGTCAATCAGGTGCTGTGAGGTTCTCATCTTGTTCAGTACACCTGCTTTTTCATTCCCTTCAATATTTTCATGGGCGGGAACCCAGATCATTCTGACCAAGTTTTTACCGGCTACCTTGAGAAGATCTCGAAGACAACTCCAGACAAGTCTGGAGGTAAACTGTTTCAGTGTAAGAGCCTTGTGTACAGCTTGGATGTCAGAATCTAGGAAACTGTAGGAAACGTGCCCAGAGCTTATTTCAGCTCAGCCCTAGGCTTCTCAGATAGATTCCAGCCCTTGACCCTGAGAAGTCGTTAGAGCGGTCTGTGGATCATAAGAGGCCTCCTGGTTTGAATGATTCTCTCCTTCACTCTTTTTCATACCATTCTTCATTTTTAGAGAAGATGTCTTCTTTAGGGCTTTATTAAGGGTCATTTCCTCAATATAGCATCAAATTGCATAGCGAAAATATCAAGCTCGCATAGCATACGCTAAGCAATAGCATGTAGATGTGTTACCTTAATATCACCGAGGTTGCCCCAGCTGCTGTTGGTGTTGTTTTCATGAGACCAGAGATCGCAAAGCAGAAAAGCCTTTGAAGGCTTTCCAGTTGTTTGATAATACTGGTTATTTCAGTCCTTGGCAATCAGGTCGTAAATGTATATGCTATTATGGGTCCAATTATAATTGTATATAATCAGTAAGTTGGCTTGGGTTTGATGGCCTAGGTTTGTCCTTTTGCGCATCTATAGCCCGAAAAAGCCATTTTAGCTGTTTTTACCCTTGCGTCAACATGTAGTTTGCAAATTAATTGAGGGTCGACAATGACTCTTAATTTCTTAGCAAGAGTTTCGTCTTGTCCAGGTTTACGGACAAACAGCGGTCCTCATACCATTAATCTACTATTTTGAGCGCTGATTGCATGAGTTACATTAAGTTGCTGTCATGCTTTCCTGCTACCAGGATCTTCAGGTTATTCACATAGCCTTAGGTGTAAAAACTCGATTCGGTTAGAACACGAATAATGTCACTGATAAAAAGAGCCTACTGAGTGGATGAAAAAAGATCATGTGGACATCCCCTTGAAACTTGTGCCTTCACTTCATGACCATGTACCGAAGTATGTACCTCTATGTCTAGAAACCCTGCAATTGATACTTCACCATTCCCATTTTATTATGAATGCGAGACGTAAACGCATAGATAATGTCTACGATAGACCTGCCTTTTTGAGAGGCAAATTGATTACAATGACGAGTTTTTCCCATTAGTTCCACTATTTTTCTAGTGTCATCAGCATGAACGAGTTCAGTTTGATCTGTCTAACGGATTTTTCCTCAAAGTATCTATCCTCACCCGGTTTTGAAATAAAGATTACCTTAGCCTTCCTCCATGCATTCGGGACATAGCATATTGCTAGGCATGCCAAAAAAATGCCTTGCAATGAACTCTTTTGGAACAGAATCCTTCTTGAATAATGCAGGAAATATTTCATCATCCCCTGCAGCTTTAATTGGTTTGAATTCTTTATGTACGTACATAATTTTTTAATGAATCACAATATGACTGAATACTTACGAATCTTCCATTCTGGCTCTAAAAGTTCGTTCTACTGATGTGTATGACTTATGGGCCGCCCCCTGATTCGTGCGATCCTCTGCCGAATTTAGGAAGTATAGCCTTATTTGGTGTTCTAGAATTTCATAATTCGTCTCAGCCATTTCACCCAAAGGCAATATTATTTTCTTCAGTTGTCATGATTTTTTATCTTATCATTATATCTTGTTAAGGTTGTCCTGTACAAGCGCCGATTTCCATTTTTCTAGCCTTAAAAAAAGGCGTCGAGTGTCCTTCTTTATGTCCTTTAGTCTAAAATCCTTTAAGGGTGCAACAAAGATAATTCTTTTCAAACGCTTTGTTCATACATTTTTCTAAAATATCGACAGCAAATTCCACTTGTTCGATAGACTTGATTCTGCCCGGAATAAGGGTCAACATACTGATGAACTTCTTCATATAAGTATCCCAGTATAAGTATCACATAGTGAGACCTGAAGTTCATCTGAGACTCTTGACCACTTGTGACTCGTCAGTTATCACAAGTTGGGTAGCTTGAATACTCGCCTTGACATCGATAACCTTCCATCCATCCATTCTCATCGTTGCGTTTTATATTGCTATCCTTTTTTGACACGACAATTCAAAACGTATCAAAGCAATGGACTTTTTCTTCGATATTCAACCACTCAATAAGCGTCATTCCTCTGGGACTTAGTCCAAACTTCCATCGCTTCCTCGTCTTTAAAATCATCCGACGAAATCTCTTTCATTTTCAGCCCTTTACATCAGACAAACATTTTTAATCTTAGATTTCACCCAACATTGTAATCTGCCAACAGCTGCAACGCGCCAAGTTCGGGACGTTTCTTAGAAACAGATACAAATCTAAGTATGACTTTCCCAGGTTGCACTACATTGATTAACTTCTCTAATGACGCTTTAATTGTCCTGGCATAGTCGTCATGGAAGTTTGGTTATTGGAAACCCCTCGGCGACTATGGCCACTTTCAGGTAACTTTAAAGAGCCTGGCTCTAACAGACTGTTGGACCTGCCAGCCACATCTTCTTATGATCCTTGACATTATCACGTGTGCTGACATAGTTAATCTCTACAGAGCCCCGCTTCTGAAGATAACGAAATTTTACTCTGGGAAATCACCCAGTTTCTCAGAGACACTGTGTATGTCATATCACCCTAGTAACGTTCAGCCCTCGAAACGGTAATTCGCGTCTTGGCTGACACTTTCGTCCAACTAACTAGGAAGTCTGACCCATCAGGCTCGACATTGTTGTGGCTTATATGTCGTCGTCACCTGCGTGAGTTCCTATGTCTCCTCACCGCAGACAGGTCCAAACTTGAATTCTCCTTAGGTAGGTAAAATGCATTCCCTTCCATAAGGGCTCGTCGAGTTTGCGCGTTCCGTAGAAGGGGCTCATTAATTCAATACCTTCTATCACAAATGATAAGAATGTAGATAAAAATTTGTTTAAACTGTAAAATATGCATTTCGTCATTTTTACCAAATACTAAATTATTCTGAAACCGTGAGCTGTACCTCTCAAACTAAATTGAAATGGAATGGGTTACTTACAATCTGCTGGGTACGGTGCTGCTACTCCCAAAAGTGATCCATTTGGTTTTATAAATGCTACAAAGTTTAGGCCACGTACATTGACAAGACGGCTCAGATAATTGTGGTCTTTATAATAGTCGTCATAAGGAACAAAATTGCCCTTAAAGTGAGCGCGTGTCACTCTTTTTCCAGTATCATCTACCCACAACCCAATTTTGTGGTTCATAAAATTGAATTCTAAATATGGCGTGCCACGAGCACCTGTAGCTTTTAATTCTGTAAAAAAATGTACTTTTATAGAAAATGTATATACACATCTTTTCTACCACATGAAGAATTTTAGTTTTATTCTGTTTTCAAAATAATCTCGAAAACCTCGCCTCTCGACTCTTAATCTTTCATTTGTTTATAGAATCCCAAATTTTTTCCCCCACTTAAACATTTAAAATCACTTTTTTGAATATGGCGTATGCATTCATTTGTTATTTTTAAGCCCACTACTCTTCCAGCATACTCCCAAAATTACTCCCTAAATAAAGATCAAGGCATCAGGGTGTAGTTAGCTATTGGGATAAGCAAGTTCCGAGGGATAGGCTGGGTTCTTCGAATTAAAGAAGTCTTCTTTGAATATAAGGATCAGAGGAACAAGCTGGATAGATTGGTTCAGCTGTAAGGGTTCCATGGCATAGGTGAGTTCCCATAGAATAGAGGGGTCATGTAGTAAAAGAGTCTTCAGAGTGATATATTAATTCAATTAAATGGGAGTGATGCAACTTCCTGGACTTTAAAGGGTGCTAGAAATTTTATTTTCTCCTCCTAAGAAAGATTAAATGATTTCCAAAGTAATGAAAGATTTTGGTATTATGTTCTAACATACTCAAAAACCCACCCTCTTAGTATTATTCGAATCTTTCAAAGTTTGATTTAAGGAATGCAGGAAATATTTCTTTATCCCATTCTGAAAAAAATCTACAAATTTCTGAAGTGCTAAAATCTTTTGGTCACACTGATTTGGTCATTAACACAATGACACATGATGATGCGATTACAACCGCAAGGAAACCTATCGCAGTTAATTCGAATAATATTCACTTGAAGGGATGATAAAAATATATCTGTTCATCCCCTACTAAGAAAGAGCCAAAAATTTTCGAATACGTCCATTTCAGGACATAAACTCCTAGGTTGATGACAACATCAGTGGGCCAAAACCTTTTATCATTTTGGATATTTTTCAATCTTTTATATTTGGGGAAGAACAAATATCCCGAACACGACATAAGATGAATTTTGATAGGTGTACGTGTCAGGCTGTTACAACATTATATACTAGGTCTTTGATTTGATAATGGAATCAGTGCGAAAAAAAACTGTAGATTATAGCTTCTGCAAATTACTTAATACGACAACAAGCAGTCACTAAAGTGACGTTCTCCATTCATTCTGCAAAAAAAATTGAGCCTATTCATTGAGACATAGTAGAACTGTCTACTTCTATACAAAAGACGTTTTTGAAAGATGATCACTGGTTCAAAAAAGGAGCAAAAAATGTTTAAAACAAGTTTGAAAAGCTTATCAAATTACGCTCCAAGTGACTTATACGTGGAAAAACAGGCCGAAAAACATGTTTATATCATTCTGAACAACTTTCCTGCTGAAAATTTGTTGTTGCTCAAATTTCACTCGACTCCCCATGAGCATAAAGATATGAATATTTAAAGAAAAAATGCATGAAGTTATCGAATTTTATACCTAATTTAAACATCTGGTAGAATCTAGGGAAGTTGCAGAAATCATCTAAAATTCATGCGACACAGTCCTTAAAAACCCTATTTTCAAATTAAGCTAATAAAACTTGAAAAATCTTTCCGGATTCCCGAGATACGACTAAAAATGTCCAAGTCTCAAGTGTCCAGTTGCAGTCGGCGTTCACTGCTGTCGGCCAGACTGGCTGCGTAAGTGACTAAATCTAAGCGCAAAAACCCATTAGGATTATCAAGGTTTTATTTGCTTAAATTGAAGATAAGATTTCAGAAACTGTGTGATGTATATTTAAGATTTTTTCTACAACTTGCCTAGTTTTTGGGTTAACTTTTTCACATAAATCGCGCTGGTCTTACCGATAATTTTAGCTGGTGCTGTATATTGAGTACACTCACTACCAAAACTAGTCAAAACCGCAACTGTAATGAACAGAGTGCTGGTAAGGATCTTCATCTTTTCTGACGGATTTCATAAACTGTGACTGAGGGAATATATTCACTGCCATATGATAACCACTATCGTTTATTACTATCTAAAGAACCTACAGAATTATAGAAATTTTCGATGTGTGGAGACGACGTAGAATAATCATTACGATATTTTTCAAGGCAGAATAAACTGTTTTCGTTGTAAACAATATTTCGTAGACCTTGGACTCTGTCGTTTTACTAATAACATGGGGATTTCTATATCTCGAGTACAGATTCTTACCAGTGCAATCAACCACGTTCGTGAAATAAATATTTACCGACTTATTGACAAACTGTGAATTTGTGAAACCAAAGTTGGCTAATCAATTTGAACAAAAAACTTTCTCACTAAAATAAATATAAAAACATTTTTATAAAGCACTCAATAGAAATTATATTTTATCATCAGTCCCCTAGAATTATATTTCATGATAAATATTTTTTGTTTAAATTAGTTAGCCAACTTTGATTTCACAAATTCTCATCTTTGCGAGAACTTGGCAAATATAAATTTCATAAACCTGGCTGATAAACGCGGTTAATTTTAGATGCTACGCGATCGTATTCAGCTTAATTGGAACAATAACAATAAATATTTTAAAACTTGTAAATAGGCCAAACTATGCAAGATACGAAAAAATATGAAAAAACAAAAATTATGCCCCCAAAAAAGGATTTACAAATTTGACATAAATCACTACTACAGATGTCTCTAACATGTTAATCAATTCTGAAAATAAGCTAATGTTAATTTGTGACGGTACATATGCTCGCCATCAGAATAGCAGTAATAATGAGTCAGAGCAAAAATCTTACTCGGGCCAATTAAAGGTTCCCTTATGCAAGCCTTTTACTATATGTACGTCAACCGGACGAGTACTAGACATGGCAGGAACATTTCATGCGATCCTGAATGACGCTGAAATTATAAAAAATCTGATTGAATGTCCTAATGGTTTGTATCTACTAATGAATGAAGGTGATCAATTCATTCTTGAACGCTGCTTTCGCGATGCAAAATACGTACTGGAGTCCAAGGGCTCCACTGTACTGATGCCAGCGTTAAAAGGTTTTCGAAATCAGTTGACATTGAAAGAATCAAATCAGTCCCGTCGTAATTCAACAAAGATATAGATTACAAGACCATGAAATTATTAACAAACTACTTCTGAAGGTTTGGCTGTATTTCAAATTGCATTATTTCTGCACAATCAATTTGCAAACGCGTTACAATCAGATGCAGGGCTTTTAGAAGAAATACTAACGAGAATGAAACATCAATTTAATGTTGAAAACACTTTAGCTAACGAAACTGAGGAGAACGGCTGGTTTCGTAAAAATCTTATGTTTCAAAGTGTCTCATACAACAAGATTCTTGATTTTCCTGAGATGACGGAATCAGACCCGAAAATCTTATTTACGGGTTCTTATCAACTCTCATCAACATTTTCGTTCTTGGCTAAAATCGTGAATGAGAATGGGTCTATCAATTCGCAATTTGTGAAAGAACAGACCAATATTCTAAAGATGTAGGTACACTGAAGACACATTTATCGGAAATTATATAGATTTTTCATTGATTACAGACCAAACAATATGGGTATTGCAGGAATTAAAAGATCTGCTTGTGAATCTGTCAATGCTCGAAGAAAACTCGGCTGCTGTTCCTATATAGACTGCTAAAATCCTCAGTAACTTGTTTATACAAAACAGTATAACCCCCTGATGGATCAAGATTAAAAGTATAGCATATTAGAGTAAGGTGTATTTTTCAAATCATACTTACTTTATTGATTCATTAGCTAAAAATAAAGTTGGCCAAATGGCGGTTAGGGACGAAAAATTCATTTGAAATATGTTTACAAAATTGCAATAATTTTTTGAGCCCCACTTCATCCATGCTTACCCGGCTACAGACTTTCCTCTATCTCTTAAATTTTAGCAAATTATAAAAGGAAAACTACACCTTAAAATAGTAAATTTTATTTTCCAATGAACATCTACATGACATGAGATTGAAGTTAAGCCACTTTCGAAGACAATCGACCAAAAAGAAACGATTTCAGCAGAATGATATGACAAAACGAAATTCCCTCATTTTTATTTTTTACAACTAGACAGGAAAGAGCTATGGCATAATACAGCAAGATTCATTTTTAGATAAGCATCTACATGCCAAAATCTTCAATTTCAGCACTCTTTGAAGCCTATGAAAATAAAATAAGGGATTCCAGCATAGTGATATATGGAAACGAAATTTTCTTATCTTTTTTTTATTGCAGCTGATAACAAAAAACCTACAGATAAACGTACCGTTTTCTTTAATGAACATCTACAAGCCAAGAACCTTAATTTGTTGTTTATCTTGAGTATAGATTAATCTCCGTGGCATTAGGGATTATATTAGCGCGGAACAAGAGTGGCTGCCACAAAACTTCCATTTGCATCTTTGAACAAAAAAAATCTTATGCCAGCAACTTCAACCGGTTCAGGTGTAAGTCCACGGCGACATAAATTTCCAAATACGACGTTCATTCTCAACACAGTTTCTGTGACAGGATCGACAGTTACTTTGAAGTATTCTTTCTCGTAAGAGATAAACCATGATGTATCACTAGGTTCTGGCTCATGTATAGGTCCTTGAAAAGAAAAAAAAGATTTGAAAATTCTAATTTTAAATTAGAATAGTTAGAATTGAAATCATATATATTAAAGGCAAAACTTCTAGAATTTCAACTCGAATGGCCAGAATTTGTTAAAATTTAATGAACTGGCAGATTTTAACGAGGTTCATTGTTGAAGGAATTTTTCAGTTTCAGGACATCAACAGAGATATTTTTAAAGGAAGTCAACGTGACCCTCTCCTGATAATCCGTCTTATTGAAATCCTACGGTTTATTGAATTTTAACAAATTTCGGCCACTCAGATAAAAATTGTCGAATTTTTCCATTTTTGCTTTAAATTTGGGATCGGGAATCCTGTGAGACTGGATACTTTGGTCATAGTTTCAGAATGATTTTTTATTCGGTTGTTTTATTTGAGGGTGAAAATAAAGGATCATTTATTTCACAGTTTGAACACGAATTTTGTCACTTTCTACAATGTTTTGAAGATAACCACACTGTCAGACAGGTCATTCTTCACCATAAAAACACGCCAGTGCATCACATCCAAAAGTATGTGATGAGCTTCGGCCTATGTGTATGAGATACCGCAGTAGGTTTTCGTCCCAATCAGTGGCT
>CAKNWT010332895.1:0-13522 GCA_932066315.1 Andricus coriarius
TACATATGTGTAGAAAAGAACGTATGCTAATTAAAATTCACATAGATGGTATTTAAAAATAAAATCTATAGACATTTATAAAAAAATTTACTTGATCTAGTTCTCTAATTTATAATAATAATTATTAAAAATTACTACAGACAAATGAGACAGAGATTACGAAATATTTTATTATTGCAAACTATTTTTTAAATCTTAAATACACTTGAATAAGACTCGTTACAAATTAAATTTCTGTTTCTTCTCCTTCACGCGTCTTCTGTGAGATAATTTGAATTCTTCTAAATACAGATATGTCTAATAGAACGTATGCTCATTAAAATTCACATACATGGTACTTTAAAATAAAATCTATAGACTTTTTTTAGAAAAATTAACTTAATCTAATTCTCCAATTTATAATAATTATTATTGTGACTTACTACAAATAAAATAAACAAAGCCTACGAAAATAGGAACAGAAATGAAAAACACAGACTATTTTGTACAGTATGATAATAAGTATTTATTAAATAGAGACTCGAATGAACACAAAAATCATTAATGTATATTTCAATCTGCCAGAATGGTGTAACCTTAAATATAATTAGTATTCGTTTCAACTTAAATTTCTGTCTGTCCTCCTTCACGCGTTTTGAACATAAAAAAAGACAAACATGAATAACAGTTTATCAAATCTCACATTATTGGGTCTTTCAGTTTGCCTCTATTTTGAAAATTACCTACATCCATACATGAAGAAAAGCCTCGACAATATTTCCCTAAGGCTGGAAGTGATTTATTTCTATGGTAAACCAAATTAGCCACTGCGCGCAGGAGTATATCCTCTGTACAGGTCTTTAGGTTTTTCGTATCTAACACCTTCCATATAATCTGTGAGCTCTTTTCCTTCCATTATAATGTACTCCCTCGGCTTTCTCTCTTCTATTTTAATCCGAAGTCCATATGTTACGCGATATACTCCGTAGAACTCATAAGTAAAGTCTTCCATAAAAAGTCCAACAATCTCTTTTTTCTTGTTTAGAACTGCTTCATAACAACCCTGTGATAATGAGAAAAAATCCTTACCGATTTTCGTGTGATAATAGTTTAAATAGAACACGTAATTTTTTACTATTTCTGTTCCTTCTGGTAGCCTGTATTTTGTACTTATAGGCATATGAGGTCCATAGCGACTAGGAGATACGCCGCGATTAGAATCGACGATGCGACTAGGACTTACGACGCGACTAGGACTTACGACACGACTAGGATTTACAACGCGATGAGAAGGTTCGCCTTGACTTGAAGAAGATCCGGGGTCGGCCTGTAAACTGATATCTGGATGAACAGATAGGAATGAATGAATTTTTAATTCCTTATATATGAATTAGTGGAAATTTTAATAATTGGATCAGCACTACTTCGCCAATTTGATGATACAAATTAAAGATTATATTAATTTATTCTGGACTTACCAATCGAATTAAAAGTAATGGCGAATAAGGAAACCAGAGAAACGATTCTCATTTTCCTCAGCTGTAGGAACAATTGATTGTCTAAGAATGTTGAAAACATCTTGCCTAATGAATACTCTGATGCTTCCTGTATATATAACATTTTGGGATATTTGTGTTTTCCACTTCCCGAGCAGAGATTGCATCCTAGATGGAACTTATTGGCGGGGCTTAGTGAGATAAAAAATTTTAGTCAGCATCACATTATTTATTCAATCGTTAATTTCTCGCACGTGTTTTACTTTGAAAACACAAAATCCGGATGAGGAACCAGAAACAAGATTTGTTGATTGAAAGAAAATCCATTTAAGCTTAAAATGAAATAATAATACCACAATGTCAAAAGTGTTTTTTATACTACCATGGAGGAATACGCTTCGAGGCTACTTTAGATCTCTTTATCAGGGATTATTTAAAAGAACGTATGCTAATTAAAATTCATATACATGTCACTTGAAAATAAAATCGATAGACGTTTATAGAAAAATTTACTTGATCTAATTCTCCAATTTATAATTATTATTACTATGATTTACTACAGACAAAAGAAACAAAGCCTACGACTCGTTCTAACTCAAATTTCGGTTTCTTCTCCTTCACGCGTCTTCTCTGAATTCACTTCAATTCTTCTGAATACATCATTGTGATGATGTACCTTTTTTTAGATGTTCCTTTATTAAAGGCTTCCATACGAAGTGAGGTTTAGACGCCGTAAGATTTATTAAATAAAGACTGGAATAAGGACAAAAATGAGTGATGTATATTTAAATCTGCAAGAATGGTACAATTTATAATTATTATTTTTATCATTTACTACAGAAAGAAGAATCAAAGTTTACGAAATATTGTTTAACAACAAACTATTCCTTACAGCTTGAATACACTTTGTAGCCGTTTCAACTTGAATTTCTGTTTCTCCTCCTTCACGCGTCTTGAACGTGAAAGAAGAAAAAGATTATAGCACTTTATCAAATCTCACATTATTGGGTATTTCAGTTTGCCTCTATTTTGAAAAATACCTACATCCATACATGTAGAAAAGCCTCGATGATATTTCTCTAGGGCTAGAAATGATTTATTTCTATGGTAAACCAAATTAGCCACTGGCTGTTAGAGTATATCCTCTGTACAGGTCTTTAGGTTTTGCGTACCTTACACCTTCCCTGTATTCTGTAAGTTCTTCTCCTTCCATTATTTCGTACTCCTTCGGCTTTCTCTCTTCTATTTTAATCCGAGGTTCATTTGTTACGCGATATACTCCGTAGAACTCAAAACTAAAACTGTTCAAAAAAAGTCCAACAATCTGTTTTTTCTTGTTTAGAACTGCTTCATAACTAGCCTCTTGTAATGAGAAAAATTCCTTACCGACTTTCATGAAATAATAGTTTGAATAGAACATGTAATTTTTTACTATTTCTGTTCCTTCTGGTAGCCTGTACTTTGTATTCTTAGGCATATTAGGTCCGTAGCGACTAGGAGATACACCGCGACTAGGATCGACGACGCGACTAGGATTTACAACGCGACTAGGATCGACGACACGATGAGAAGGTTCGCCTTGACTTGAAGAAGATCCGGGGTCGGCCTGTAAACTGATATCTGGAAGAACAAATAGGAATGGATGAATCTTTAATTCCTTATATCCGAATTAGTGGAAATTTTAATAATTGGATCAGCAAGTGAGCGTTTCACTAATTGAAATAACGCCGATTCTGACAAATTCTTACTGGCAAATCAGAAGGGGCAGTCAATAAACTACTTCGCCAATTTGAAGATAAAAATTAAAGGTGATATTAATTTATTCTGGACTTACCAATCGAATTAAAAATAACGGCGAATAAGGAAACCAGAAAAATTATTCGCATTTTCCTCACGTGTAGGGACAATTGATTGTCTAAGAATGTTGAAAACATCTTGACTAATGAATACTCTGATGCTTCCTGTATATATAACAGTTTGGGATATTTGTATTTTCCACTTCCCGAGCAGAGATTGCATCCTAGATGGAACTTATTGGCGGGGCTTAGTGAGATAAAAAATTGTAGTCCGCATCACATTGTTTATTCAATTTTTAATTCCTCGCACGTGTTTTACCTTGAAAACACAAAATCCGGGTGAGCACCCAGAAACAAGATTTGTTGATTGAAAGAAAATCCATTTAAGCTCAAAATGAAATATGCTTTCTTATAAATAATTTTATACCCGGAAATCATGAACCAAATTCACAAATCTTTATAATACCACAATGTCAAAAGTCTTTTTTATAATACCATGGAGGAATACGCTTCGAGGCTACTTTAGATTTCTTTATCAGGGATTATTTACAGGAAAAATACATATGTATAATAGAAAGTATGCTAATTAAAATTTATATGCATGGTCATTGAAAATAAAATCGAGACATTTATAGAAAAATTTACTCGATCTAATTCCCCAATTTATAATAATTATTATTATTATGATTTACTACAGACAAAAGAAACAAAGCCTACGACTCGTTTCCACTGAAATTTCGGTTTCTTCTCTTTCACGCGTCTTTTTTTAATTCGCTCTTTAAATTATTGAAATTGTGAGAAATCTTTAAAATCCCTTGCAATTCCTTAAAAATCCCTAAGTATCCAAAAAAATGTGAGGTAATAACGTTTGAGGTGTTTTTATATCAAATTAAAGTAAATAGGGTCAGAAAGGAAAAACGGACTATTTTGCACAGCATGATAATAATCATTTATTACATAAACAAAAAAATAAGCAACAGTTTCTGAATAAATGTTACTATACTATTGAATCCCTTGTTCCTCCCAACATTCGGTGTGTCTGTTCAATGTATAAGTGGTGAGATTTTGTGTATCTTTCACCTTCAATATATGCATCCTTTTCTGGTTTTTGCATTATTTTGGACTCGCCTGATATCAGCTCTACTTTAAGACGAGGTCCACCTGTTGAACTCCGATATATTCCGCAAAGCTCAAAAACGTTTTCTGCCGGAAAAACTCCAACAATCTCATTTCTGACATTTATCACTGCATCATGTTTAATTTGTGACAATGAATAAAATTCACCGTCGACTTTCATTAAATACTGATCATTAAATTGGCATTTTCTCACTATCTTTGATCCTTCTGGTAGGTGGACATATCCATGCCCAGAAGGTTGGACAACGAGGACATGATTAATAAGAACGCTTCTAGGAAGTAAGCCGCGACGAGGAACTATGACGCGACTAGGATTTACAACGCGACTAGGATTTACCGCGTGATGAGAAGGTTCGCCTTGACTTGAAGAAAGTCCGGGGTCGGTCTGTAAACTGATATCTGGAAGAACAAATAAGAATGAATGCATTTTTAATTCTAAATATCCGAATTAGTGGAAATTTTGCTAATTGGATTAGCGATTGAGTGTATGTCTATAAACTACTTTACGAAGATGAAAATCAAAGTTGATATTAATTCATTCTGCCCTTACCAATAAGATTAAAAATAACGGCGAAGAAGACGAGAGAAATGATTTTCATTTTCTTCATAATAAGGAACAAGTTGTTGTCGTAAAATGTTGAAAACATTTTGACTGATGACTATTCTGATACTTCCTGTATATATACATATTTGGGTTATTTGTATTTTGCACTTTCCGAGCATAGATTACCTGGATGTATTTGATTGGCGGGGCTTAGTGAGATGACAAATTATAGTCAGCATCATTTTATTTTTTCATTTTCTAATTCCTTACACGTGTCTTACCTTGAAATCATAGAATCCGGTTAAGCACCCAGAAACAAGATTTGTTGATTGAAAGAAAAATGATTTATCATCGAAATAAAGTATTCGTTCTTAGGAATTATTTTATGCACCGTAATCAGAACGTGAATACAATTTACAAATAAAAATTAGATTTCGTTTTGCAGTTTACTGTTGATTTATAATTATTAGTATAATTTACTAACGGAAGAAGAAACAAACGTGGAAGAAGACAAACAGTTCGATATTCTACCTACTATATAATTTCATTTGATAATCTTGGAAATCCTTTAAACATCCTAGGAAATTTGCTAAAATTATGATTATAAGTATATATTAAACAAAAACACAAATGAGTAACGATTTCTGATTGAATGTTACATTATGGGTCCGCTGATCCTCCCAGCATTCGTGTTTTTTGTTTTATGTATTTTCTGTCAGGTTTATCATATCTTTGACCTTCAATATAATTGTCCGATTCTGCTGGTTCCATTATTTTGGGAGTTCCTTTTTTCGGGTGTACTCTGAGCCGACCTCCACCTGGTATGGTCGAATAAATTCCACAAAGCTCATGAAAATCTGGTCCCGGAAAAACTCCTACAACCTTGTTCTTCTTATTTATCACTGCTTCTAAAGAAAGTCCACTTAATGGAACAATTTGCCCGTCGTGCTTCATCACATACTGATCATTAAAAATTAAATTTCTTATTATCTTTGATCCTTCTGGTAGGTGGACACGTCCATCCTCAAAAGGTTCGCGCATGCTAGATGGAGGGGTAACACAACTGTTTCCCTGTAAACTGATATCTGGAAGTACAAATAGGAATGGATGAATTTTCAATTTGTGATATCTGGATGAGTGGAAAGTTTACTGACTGGATCAGTAATTGACTGTTTAAAATAAGGCACTTACCGATCGAATTAAAAATAACGGCGAATAAGGCAACCAGAGAAAGGATTCTCATTTTCCTCAGGTGTAGGAACAATTGATTATTCAAGAATGTTGAAAGCATATTGACTAATGAATATTCTGATGCTTCCTGTTTATATACCATTTTGGGATATTTGCATGAATCAAATTCACAAATCTTTATAATACCACAATGTCAAAAGTGTATTCTATAATACCATGGAGCAATACGCTTCGCGGCTACTTTAGATCTCTTTATCAGGGATTACTTACTGGAAAAATACGCATGTGTACAAAAGAACGTATGCTAATTAAAATTTATATTTGTGGCACTTGAAAATAAAATCAATAGACGTTTATAGAAAAATTTACTTGATTTAATTCTCCAATTTATAATAATTTTTACTATGATTTACTACAGACAAAAGAAACAAAGCCTACGACTCGTTCCAACTCAAATTTCTGTTTCTTCTCCTTCACGCTTCTCCTGTGAATTCACTTAAATTAATTTTTTTAATTGAAGATTTAGCTATTCCATTTTTGGTTAAAAAAATTTTTTTGTTTAAAAATTGAAGTAGTTGTTTGAAAATTGCTTTTTTTTGTTACAACTTAATTTTTTTTAAATTGTTAATTTAAGCAACTTAGATTAATATTTCACAATTTTCGTTAAAAATTTATTCACCTCTTCCGCGGTTGAAAATTCAACTATTACAGTTGAAGATTCACCATTTTAGTTTAAAATTCATCACTTTGGTTTAAAATTCAACTATTTTGAGGAAAATTCTTTTTTTTTTTTGTAAAATAAATTTTTTAAACTGGACATTTAACTATTCCATTTTTGGTTAAAAATATATTTTTTTAAATGAATATTTACCTAGTTAGTTGAAAATTCATCTTTTTTATTTAAAAACTCAACTGTTTGATCGAAAATTCGTCTTTTTTTGGTGGAAAATTAACGATTTTAGTTGAAAATTCCATTACTTGATTAAAATTTGAACTCTTTTGTTAAAAATTCATTTTTTTCAGAATCATTTTTTTTAAATTAATGTGTTTAACTAAAAATTTAAGAAATATGCTGAAAATTTCTTTTTTTTAGTACAGATTAATTTTGTTTAATTGTTCATTTAAGCAATTTAGTTGAATATTCCACAATTTTAGTTAAAAATGTATTCATCTCTTACGACTTACGGGGTTGACCATTCAACTATTCCAGTTGAAGATTCACCATTTTTGTTGCAACATTAATTTTGTAAACTGGAGATTTAACTATTCCATTTCTGGTTAAAAAAAGTTTTTTTTTTTCAAAGTTTATGTAGTTGGTTGAAAATATATCTTTTTATTTAAAAATTCAAGTTTTTCGTTGAAAATTCGTATTTTTTGGTAGAAAATGAATGATTTTCATTGAAAATTCATTTCTTGCGTTGAAAAGTTGATTATTTAATTGAAAACCTAATATAAATTGAAATTCGATAACTGAGTCAATTTCAAACAATTCTACTAAAAAAAGAGTTCATTACACGTGGAATTGAACCCGCTTTGATTACACCAACAGAAAAAAATTATTGGATTTGAATTTTTGGGATATTTGGATTTTTCACCATAAAATCAGAGTTTGAGGCTGTAAAAGAAATTTTGGATATGAAACTTTTTTTTAGTTCTACTAGATCTGCAAATTCGACTATATTTCGTGAAAAGTATTTTTTCTCTGAAAAAAGGTACCTGGAAAAATTAACTTTTTTATCCTGGAAAACCTGGAAAAGTCCTTGAATTTTTTTTTAAGAAACGCTAGACACCCTGACTTAAATAAGGCTCCGAACTACTTAAATTTCCGTTTCTTCTCCTTCACGCGTCTTTTGTGAATTCACTTGAATCTTTCTCAATACAGATGTGTATAATACAACTTATGCTAATTAAAATTCATATAGATGGTACTTGAAAATAAAATCGATAGACGTTCGTAGAAAAATTTACTTGATCTAATTCTCCAATTTATAATAATTATTATTATTTACTACAGAGAAAACAAAAAGAGTCTACGAAATATTGTATTATTCGATACTATTCTTTACATCTTCAATACACTTGAATAAGTATCGTTCCAACTTGAATTTCTGTTTCTTCTCCTTCACGCGTTTTGTGTGAATTCACTTGAATACTGCTATATACAAATATGATTATTCCAACCTATTTTTTACATCTTAAATTCACTTATAACACTCGTTCCAACTCAAGTTTCTGTTTCTTCTCCTTCACGCGTCTTCTGCAAATTCACTTGAATTCTTATTAATATAGATATGCATAATAGAACGTATGCTAATTAAAATTCACATACATGGTACTTGAACATCAAATCGATAGACGTTTATAGAAAAATTTACTTGATCTAATTGTCCAATTTATAATAATAATAATTATTATTATTTACTACAGACAAAACAAACAGAGCCTACGAAATATTGTTATGTTCGAAACTATTCTTTACATCTTCAACACACTTAAATAAGACTCGTTCCAACTTAAATTTCTGTTTCTTCTCCTTCACGCGTCTTTTTTGAATTCACTTGAATTCTTCTAAATACAGATATGTATAATAAAACGTATGATAATTCAAATTCATATACATGGCACTTGAAAATAAAATCGATACACGTTTATAGAAAAATTTACTTGAGCCAATTCTCCAATTTATAATAATTATTATTATGGTTTACTGCAGACAAAAAAAACAAAGCCTAATAAATATTGTATTATTGCAAACTATTCTTTGAATCTTGAGTACGCTTAAATAAGACTCGTTCCAACTTAAATTTCTGTTTCTTCTCCTTCACGCGTCTTCTGTAAATTCACTTGAATTCTTATTAATACAGATATGCATAATAGAACGTATGCTAATTAAAATTAACATTCATGGTAATTGAAAATAAAATCGATAGACCTTTATAGAAAAATTCACTGGATCTAATTCTCCAATCTATGATAATTTTTACTATGATTTACCACAGACAAAAGAAACAAAGCCTACAAAATATTGTATTGTATCAAACTATTCTTTACATTTCGAATGCACTTAAGTAAGACTCATTCCAACTTGAATTTCTGTTTCTTTTCCTTCACGCGTCTTCTGTGAATTCCCTTCAATTCTTCTAAAAACAGATATGTATGATAAAATGTATGCTGTTAAAAATTCACATACATCGTACTTGAAAATAAAATCGATAGACGTTTATAGAAAAATTTACTTAATCTAATTCTCCAATTTACAATAATTTTTACTATGATTTACCACAGAAAAAGAAACAGAGCCTAAGAAATATTTTATTATTCCAAACTATTCTTTACATCTTAAATCCACTTAAATAAGACTCGTTCCAAATTAAATTTCTCATTCTTCTCCTTCACGCGTCTTTTGTGAATTCACTTGAATTCTTCTAAATACAGATGTGCATAATAGAACGTATGCTAATTAAAATTAAAATTCATGGTAATTGAAAATAAAATCGATACACGTTTATAGAAAAATTTACTGGGTCTAATTCTCCAATTTGTAATAATTATTATTATGATTTACTACAGAAAAAAGAAGCAAAGCTTACGAAATATTTTATCAAGCCAAACGATTCTTTACATCTTGAATACCATTAAACGAGACACGTTCCAACTTCAATTTCTGTTTCTTCTCCTTCACGCGTCTTTTGTGAATTCATTTGAATTCTTCTAAATACAGTTACGTATGCTAATTAAAATTCACGTACATGGTATTTGAAAATAAAATCGATAAACGTTTATAGAAAAGTTTGCTCGAGCTAACCCTCCAGTTTATAATAATTATTATTATGATTTACTGCAGACAAAACAAAAAATGCCTACGAAATATTGTATTATTCCAAACTATTATTTACATTTTGAGTACACTTTAATAAGATTCGTTTTAACTTAATTTCTGTTTCTTCTCCTTCACGCGTCTTCTGTGAATTGGCTTGAATTCTTCTAAGTACAGATATGAATAATAGAATGTATGCTAATTAAAATTCGTATACATGGTACTTGAAAATCAAATCGATAGACGTTTATAGAAAAATTTACTTGATCCAATTCTCCGATTTATAATAATAATTATTATTTACTGGGAACAAAAGAAACAGAGCCTGCGAAATATTGTAATATTCCAAACTATTCTTTACAATTTACATCATGAGTACACTCAAATAAGACTCGTTCCAACTTAAATTTCTGTTACTTCTCTTTCACGCGTCTTCTGTGAATTCACTTGAATCCTTCTAAATACAGATATGATTATTCGAACCTATTTTTCGCAATTTAAATATACTTATAAGACTAGTTCCAAATTAAATTTCTGTTTCCTCTCCTTCACGCGTCTTTTGTGAATTCACTTGAATCCTTCTAATCTAAATACAGATATGTATGATAGAACGTGTGCTGATTAAAATTCATATAGATGGTACTTGAAAACCAAATCGATAGACGTTTATACAAAAAAATGTACTTGATCTAATTCGTCAATTTATAATAATTATTGTTATGATTTACTACAGACAAAAGAAACTAATCCAAGAAATATTTTAGTATTCCAAACTATTCCTGACATCTAGAATACACGTGAATAAGACTCGTTCCAACTTGAATTTATGTTTCTTCTCCTTCACGCGTCTTCTGTGAATTCACTTGAATTCTTCTAAATACAGATATGTATAACAGAACGTATGCTAATTAAAATTCGTATACATGGTACTTGAAAGGAAAATCGATACAGGTTTATAGAAAAATTTACTTGATCTAATTCTCCAATCTATAATAATAATTATTATTATTTACTACAGACAAAACAAAGAGAGTCTACGAAATATTGTATTATTCGAAACTATTCTTGACATCTTGAGTACACTTAAATAAGACACGTTTCAACTTAAATTTCTGTTTCTTCTCCTTCACGCGTCTTTTATGAATTGACTTTAATTCTTCTAAATACATATATGTATAATAGAACGTATGCTAATTAAAATTCGTATACATGGTACTTGAAAGGAAAATCGATACAGGTTTATAGAAAAATTTACTTGATCTAATTCTCCAATCTATAATAATTATTATTATTATTTACTACAGACAAGAGAAACAGAGCCTAAGAAAAATTGTATTATTCCAAGCTATTCTTTACATCTTGAGTACACTTGAATAAGACTCGTTCCAGCTTAAATTTTTGTTTCTTAAGTTAATTTTGCACCTCCATAATAAAATTTCAAGATTTTCTATAGCTTAGAATTTGGGGCTTTTTTTGGATATCATTTATAATTTTTTGGCTCCCTTTTTCAAATAATCAATTTTCTTGTGGAGGTGCTAGCTTAGATTAACCTAGCAGTTCCACTATCTAAAATTACAAAATAATAAAAATTCAATTCTACCAGATTTTTGGGCTTTTTTGTCTCGTTACACCCACAAACAAAATTTCCCAAAAACAAGCTAAGCCTTAAGTTAAATTTCTGATTGGCCTCCTTCACGCGTCTTGGCCGTGGAAGAAGACAAACAGTTCGATATTCTTCCTACTATACAATTATATAAGATAATCTTGGAAATGCTTGAAGATCCTAGAAAACTTATTAAAACTTCTTCTACAAAGTGAGGTTTAGACTCCGTTAGGTAATGACGTTTGGGGTGTTTTTTAATTAAATTGATTTATTGAAGGTATTGATCTGAATATCAGTCGACAGGATGTAGGTTATTGAAGCAAATTATAGTTCATGTCCTATGAAGGAGCAAATACACTAGTCCTAGACAATGCGGTTAGGCGGCCGCGCGTTTACACCCTGAGCGAGTTTCGTGGGTGGCTACGAATGCTTGACGTCGATGCAACTCTGTGCGTGTATGTCAGAATTTCACACGTGTTGGCATGCGCATTTCCATTTGTGCAAGCACCCACACATGCATAGGTGAGTGCTAATGCAGGTGTGTTTACGTACCTACGAACAGCGTGTACAGTGGCTTTGCGGTGTGCATTACAGATGTAATTAAGATAACTGAGGTGAGGGCAGCTATGCACAATGCCTGATATATGCTAGAACGGATCTATATAAGCACCGCCTGGAGCGTTGCATAATCAGGACCAGAGGGTTAAACGTGACTATCCACGAAAATCTTGAGCACTGAGAAATCCCATGATCTCTCTATCCTTTCATTTATCATATGTGACCAGCTCCGAAAAAAGGGGTCTAAAATCTAAAATACTAGACGGCAGATATTTTGATATTTTTGCAGAACCTCTCTGTAGCCTTTAGCGCTACGAGAGATCATAAATTCATTAGAGAAACAACCCTGGACTGGAAAAGAACCGGGAATTTGAAACACTCCGCAGTCACATATTGACATTGGCTTTTCTATTTCCATAAGATCTAATTTTAAAAATCGATTTTTATCCGTAAAGAGAAATGGACAATTTTCGATAACCATTTTAGTTAGTTTCTTGTTTTACAAGGCAGTGTAGTAATGTCAATCTGGAGTTCAATTCACAGATGGGAATGTATGTAGAGTGCTTGTTGAACTCGCGTAACAATTATAGGTACACATCCGCATGTCGCGCTATCCAACCTCGGTCGAGAAATGTCGTTATCGAAACGCCGATGCCCGTTTAGTAATTGTCCCATCGAATAGAAAGAGGAAGTCGCAATTGCAGGTTGAAAGTGAGCTCCTGCACTTTGTGATGTTTGAATTGAATTCTTTGCCTATGCCATTGTCAATGTTTGCCAATACCTTTCACATAAGATCAACTTTCGACATTTTATGTGTGCAAACTTGATGAAACAATTGATCATAAAAAGCGTTCTTGTTCGTCAATTATCGAAGCTTTCCGCTCTAATTTCATCTTTATCTTTAAACTAACAATGTCTTTTTTTGTTTGCTTTCAGGTAAGTTTCGCTGTCGAATGGGGAAGAACCTTGCGCTAGAGAGCGCATTTCTGATGATAGAGAATCGTGGGTTTATTGCGGTGTGAACATCAAGAGTGAGTACGAGATGCGAGTACCGAAAATTTAACGGAGTGGAAAAGCCTCTTTTCTTTCTCCTTCAATTTAGAGTCGAGCACTAATTTCTCGCGATATCGTGGCAATGAACATGCAACTCTGTGAATTTCGCAAGAAAGTGGGAAACTGAGGAAGATGGTATTAGTTTCTGAATTCGAGGACTTGCTCTCTACTTAAATGAAACAGTCTCTTATATATGGTCTGTTGCATTTCTACAAGCAATTGCGATTGCACTTGAAAATCTAGGTAAAAGCACCTGCATCTCAGGTATTCTAATACAGGTGATACAATCTGGATTTAACAAAACAAATCCAAAGGGTATCCTATAGATGAAAACTCGTAACCGCCATT
>CAKNWT010332896.1:0-18965 GCA_932066315.1 Andricus coriarius
CATGGATATGTACGGGGAGCGCTTTTCGAACCGCTGCTTGAACAAGCTGCAGACGAAGATGACGAAGCGACATTAAGACCAAGCGCGGAAAAAGACTTTTTCTGAGAGATCATAGGACCTCTGGATCATCAATTGTTTAGTTTATGTCAGCATTGTCTGATTCGAATCGAAGGCTACATCTGACGATGGATCAAATGAACAAAAGACGCGTGTTTCAACTGAACAAGAAGATTGGATGGGCAAGAGAGAATGCGTCCCGTATTCCTTGTGTGATTGACTACGTAAAATCTGGTAGGCTGTTCACGGAAAGGGTTCGAAGGTTCGCTCCAGAACTAAGGATCTTCAATCATACACTGAACAAGTCAAAACAACTGACAATCAAGCAGCACACTGTTGACAAAATACGGGTTTTATCTAAAACAAGGAAGAGAATACAGAAGAGGGAGAGATGGATCAGGGATAATCAACAGTTTCTCGCTGACCCATCTCGCCTCTTCAATGATCATCGTGTTTCTATGAAAAATCCACCCAAGTCCAACGAGATAGAGACTTTTTGGACAAAGGTATACAAGATCCCAAAAACACTGGAGTTGACAGAAGATACTGATAATATCATCCGCCTCAAGGAGTTTTGCGACACGAATAAATATTACGTGATTGTTGAGTAATCAGAAAAACTTTTTAGTCGTTGAATGGAAATGTCCGTGGAGCTAAAAATACTATCTTAATTTTCAGAATTCCCTAACTTTCCCCCAATTTTTCTCCGATCAGTTCTTATTTTCCTCACCAAAACTATTTAAAGTTTGATTTTAGGTGAAAAATCGATATTTTCTATGATGGCCTCTAAATGGCTAAAGCTTCTTCGGAATTGATTTTTTTATTCAGACCAGAGTTTCTTTAGATTTCAGATAGTAAGAATATAGACTCTTTCTTAAGGAAAACAAGATTTTCGGTATAGGCGCAACAGAGATTTTTTTTATAAAATTGTAAAGTTCGGCTTTTAGTGAGAATTCGAATTTTAAAATTGTAGTCTATGACTTTTCCATGATTTCCATGTTTTTCTGAACTGCGGACACCCTGTAATGTCGAAAAATTCTTTACTGGTTATTAATAAAAAGCAAATAACTCTGAATAATATTATCATGATTATAATATTATGTTTCGATTTTCAAATTTCTTAAAGAAGTACATTTGAGATCTGACCTTGAATTTGATAAGAAATGAACACAAGCGACGGATCTCGAACTTTTTACTTTGCAGAAATTTCCATTCCATGACTAAATATTTGTTATGCGATTACTCAAGCATCACGTAAAAAATTTATTTGTGTCCTTAACCCATATTTAAATAGGAAGATTTTCTCTTAATTTGATCAATTTTACAAATTTTTTGGAATATTCTTCTAGGTTTAGCTATAAGCTGAACGCAAGAAATTTTCACGGGCATTGTATACACAATTCTTATTAACAAATTCACTTATGTCGCCTTCTCAAACCAAAAATTTGTCCTTACTGCAGGATCATTTTTTTACCTCAGAAATAATATCTTTCCGCAATAAATTGTCTCAGGTTTTAAGATATAAAACGGCGCTAATAGTATTTGGTTTTCAGCGCTGCACAACATTTTTGATAGAAACTTCAAATAAATTTAACGACACATGATGTAGTTTCCAAATGCTGGTATTGGCGTGGTACCTCACGTGCATTGGAATTTTACAATATCTCATAGATTTCGCGTTGAAAAACATGTATTGCAATGCTCGACGATGATTCCACGAATTACAACACTTAAAATACATATATTGCAATTTCTTTATTTCAATACCGTATTTGCTATGTTACCTTACGCTTGTATTGTAGAAGAGTGTTGTAGAATCCCAAACATTTTTAATTGTGTAGTTTTAAATATTGGAATAAATATGTATTTCTATTCAGTTTTTCAAATAATAATAAAGATTTATAATAATAAAGATCAGGTATCCTTTTTGCGCACAAACGGATATCAAGCTCTTTTTGAAAAGAAGACGAGCAACATCCTCCAGCGAACATACCACTCGTTCCGACAAGACCACCTTTACAGATAGCCGATAATGCCAACATGAGAAGTAGGAGATCTATTTACCAAAAAGTCTTTCTCGGGATAGACAAATTATCTGAAGCTAATAATGCTCTCCCCGATTTGCTCCCCGAAGATTTTAGTCTCTGGAATCTGAACTGTGTAGTGTAAGAGAAGGTGGTCTCCCTTCTTAGCGACAATAAAAGTAACGATACTTCAGTACGCCTGAGTAAGACATGCGAGCGTATTGCACGGCTTTAGTTTAAAATTAAAACGGCGAGACGGCATGCATCAAATATTCAGTGCGTGATTAGCTACAGATCATCAAATAGAAAATTCACTCCAAAAGTTAGGACACTTGCTGGAAACTTAAGGAAAGCAAATCACACGCTGAACAATTGTAAACTGTTGACCATCAAGCAGCACTGGACTCTAAGTTCTATCTATTCTGCTCCGAGGCAAAAGCTCTGGATACCTATATGGCCCGCCGAACAGAAAAGAATATAAGGTCAACCACCTGTTATACATGAACGACCTTAAACTCTTTGCTTCCTCAAAAGAGGATCTTAACATTCTTGTAGAGGAGGTGAATAGGTACTCTGAAGCGATTGGCATGAGCTTCGGACTGGACAAGTGTGCCTGCGCCCACCTACACCAAGGAAGACTAGAAACTACACCATCGCGTGACGATCACGATGTTCAACTCATAGGGCTTCCGAATTATCTGGAAAAAATAAGATCCAGGCGACCAATATGCTGGCCGTTCATATACTGCTCTACACGTTTGGTGCAGTAAAATGAAACTTTGATGAGTTGAAGCAACTTGACCGAAGCATACGCAAGATGATGACAATCCATCGAAGTCATCATCCTAGATCTTCCTTACCTCGAATATACCTACCTCGAGATAAAGGGGGTAGAGTCTTGCTAAGCTTGGAGTGTCTTCATTGAAGAGCGGTTCTGGCTATAGCCTGCTCAGTTCTAAATAGTGCAGATTCTCTTATGTGACTCGTACATTAACATGAATTCGACAATGTTGCGGCGTTTTTATACCGTGCCGCAGATAGTGCCGCAGAGGAGTTTAACCTCTCATTTGATTCCAGCGACATTACACATGGCCTAGCATCACTAACACCTTCGGTGCTCAAAAGTCGTGAACAAGAAGCAGAACATACGCTTCTACAAGCAAGAGCTAGAAACACTTGGACATGTTCTCAGTGGGTGCTAAAAGTATGCACGTTACGGGTATATAGAGAGACATAATGCGGCTCTGAAAGTGTTATATTACCATCTTAGGCACTTCTATGGTGTCGATCTATTGCCCGTCTTGCCATACGCCCAGGGGGCACTCGGGTCCGTTCTGGAGAATGATCAGTGTAAGATCTACTGGAATCTCTCACCGCTCGACGTATCAGTGCTACGAAGCCT
Organism: Andricus coriarius; assembly: GCA_932066315.1. Taxonomy (NCBI): domain Eukaryota; kingdom Metazoa; phylum Arthropoda; class Insecta; order Hymenoptera; family Cynipidae; genus Andricus; species Andricus coriarius. The sequence goes on from CAKNWT010332896.1 coordinate 3,484, forward strand.
GATATTGTCCTCCAAGATCTCAAGACCAAGCTCATTTACGTGATTGCATTCTCGGCACCAGCCGATGGTAATATCACGGCAAAGGAGGAAGGAAAACGAGCGAAATATCAAGCACTTTCTTTCGAGCTGAGCAGGCTGTACCAAGGTTACAAATTCCATCTTGTAGTTCTCATGATCGGCTGTCTTGGAGGCATGATAGTTTCATTTCTTAGCCAACTCAACAAAATCGTGGTTTGCCAGCGTCAGGCTCATACCATCGCGAACCGGATGCAAAAGGCTGTTGTTTTGGGATGACTTTATTTGGTCCGTCAACACTGTTCGTCATAACATTTTACAAAGATTGGTAGCTCTAAAAAAGTATCCAGAGGTGAAACCTTCATCTCCAACTGTCCCGCCTGCCGCGTAAGGTCATCCGCGGCTAGAGACCTGACTCCAAGGAACAGTGTTGAACGATGTTGTCTCGCGTAAATTTTCCGCTCTAGCTTACATTCTAGGACAAAAGGACCAGAAGTGGATGACGTACACGTTCGAGTTGCATCGGGATTGGTTGCTTTAAAGAACCATGAGCGTAGCTTCCGGAGCGTACAACTTCTCACATAGGTGTTGATTAAACTTGAATCATCGAAATATCTCAAAAAATACGCATCCTATGAAAAAATATCCGTCATAAAAACTTTTTATTTTCGAGGGGGAAAAGCAACTTTGAAAAAATTTACCCCACTCACTCCTCCAAGAGGCGGGAGTGGGGGTAAATTTCTTATTTCCAATGGGAACCTCTATTTTTTATCACAGATTCAGATTCTCCTTTATGAAATACGTAAATTTTATTTGAATTTTTTTCTTTCGATTCGCGATAGTCGGCGCTGGAATTGCGAAAAATGCAATCGTTGATTATTTCAAGGACTACGGTGAATACCCTCACCTCTCACTGCACTCTCAGAAACTTCTGTTGTCAGATGCTTTCTTATTACCCTTTGAAGCAGGCATCAGTACTTGGAAAATTTTTTTCTTCCAAATCTTCAACTACGTCGCGAAACCCTCGATGAAGGACAAAGACATCATTAGTCCTCAAAAACATGCATTCAACTAATTTGGATTTTTAATGATGGGTGTCATGGTACACAATGAGATGGCAAGTGAACTGCGAACAAGAACAAATCGTAGAGCGGAGTAACGCATAAACGACTATTGCTAACTAAAAACAAACGAATATCGCCAAGTGAGATGGCAAATTCTCTAAAGGGAATTAAGATCATGAAAAAAATGACTCTAGCAGCATGGATGGGTGCACGTATGAGAATCGAAGAAAGGAAACAATCAGGTAGCAAGTGAACTTAAGGGCATGTGGTACTTCAATCAGGTTCAGTTCCTCCGGGTTTTTGTCCACAAAACTTAAAATTTGTAAAAACTGAATTCGGAGATGCTATAAAACAGAATAACGGACGTCCCCGAACTCTTTTTTTGAGGGATAATAGCAAAAAAAAAAAAATATATTCTGCTAAATAAAATTTTTCTGTATATGCACTATTTGGGGGTTAGGATCGGTTGTCAAGTCTCTGTCATTCCGATAATGTTGGTATCTGTTGTACCGAGTGGCATAGAGGGCGTCCTAACGAGCATTAATTAAATTATTTATGAAATAGATTTTTTGGATTGCCTACAAACAAGCGTAGTTCCGGGACATTACTTACTATGGTTTATTACTTGTCCTGAGTTTTTGACCAAAAATATTGTTTAGTTTGGAAGTAAAGCTGCGGGGAGAATTGTAACACACATAACCTCAAAATACACACATATTGATCAAATTTAGCAAAATGAATTTTTTAAAATTATTCCACAACAGAAGAGTTCGGGGACGTCCGTTAGCATGTTCGCTATCATTCCCCAAATTTTTAGGGCAAAATCTTTATTATTGTAGGAAAAAAGCCGGGGGAACCTAACACTGCTAAAATCGATCATTGTTTATGTATCACATGCCCTTAAACTGCGAATTAGAACAAATGAAAATTTTAGAGCGGAGTAACGCATAAACGACTATGACTAACTAAAGACAAACGAACATCGCCAAATTAGATGGGACATTGTCTAAAGAGAATTAAGATCATGAAACAAATGAATCTAGCAGCATGGATGGGCGCACGTATTAATTTGATTTGGGTGTGTTGGTTGCGTTCATTTCAGTTGGTCGTAATTATTTTCTTTCGATTACTTGACTTCATTACTTTTACAATGGAAATTCTATCTCAACAAAAGATTTAAATGATTCTCATTTATGGAGAAAGTGGCAGAAATATAAATGATGCTTTCACGCTTAATGCTCAACGCTTTCCAGAGAGTGTTCCTTCACGCGCTTACTTTTACCGGGTTGTCCAAAACTTCATCACTGAAGCAAGTCTACAACCGCAAAAGAGGATGCGTCGATTAACAGTTAGGGCTCGTCCATAAACTACGTAGCCACTAGAAGGGAGATGGGAGTAGTGGAAAACACTACGCTAATCTACGGGGTGGGTGGGGGCTTTTAACCCTAGCTACGTAGCTTCAAGTGCAGATGTCACTACGGCGTTACTAGTGTAGCGACCTAATAAAGAAAATTGAGTATCAACTGTTCAATTCAGAAAAAAATTAGGTATTTATAAAATAATGCATACAAATATTTATTTCAACGATAAAGTAAATTATTTATTGTGTTCACAATTGGCACTTGGTTTTTATCATTAAATTATATGGATTTGTGTTGAACGTAAAGTAAATACATACGATAAAATAACACCTTAAGCAAAATATCGATTAAAAGGGGGGAGTATATAATGAAAAACCTACGTAGATTTTAGGGGGGTGGGGTTAGTGAAAAATCTACGGCAATCAACGAGGGGGGAGGGGGACTCAAAACGGGCTACGTAGTTTATGGACGAGCCCTAATAAAAACTAGACTATATACTATATAACTATTCAGTGATAACTATACATAAAAACATGACGTGTAATATATGTATCTTTCATTTCATTAGAAGAAAAGAGTGTAAGGTATATTCATATACATGTTTTTCATTTTAATAGTTGATGTTCCGGCTTAAAAGACATGTTTTATTACTTCAACAACATTGTTTACACACATGGTAAATTTTAATACATAACTTTGAAGATATTGTGGGTAATAATAAAGCTAATATAATATAATATACATAAGTTTAGTGATTGGTATATATAGGTATTTTTAATTATTTTTTCCCCAACTTTGCGTCAAACATCTTTACACATGATGATGTGCTCCTTGAATTTGAATCAATGGAAAACGTTACTAATTTAATTCAGTGACCCATTTCGATCTGATTAGGCCGTGCATTTGACTGAATATGCAGTAAAATGATTCTGCATTCTTACCGTTATCAAGTGAAAATTACTGATTAATTTACTGACTTGATTCAGGGAATAATTTCTAATGATGATTTTATTCAGTAACCCATTACGCACTGATTTAAATTCAGAGTGTATAAAAAGTGATTCAATTTATAACATGTTATTGAATGGTTTGCGTGATCCATTGATTAATTACCCCATTATTAAGATTAACAAAAACATCTGGATCGCTGCCCAACTTTTTTCCTCTAAAAAGCAATACTCCAAGGAGGTGATGCTCCTGTAGTGGAGGAAACTGGACCGCTAGGGGGCCTCCTTAATCGCGATAGCAAGTACCTCTTCTTTTAGTTTCATCAAGAGTACAAATATGTTGTTGTGTAATTACTCTGTAACTTGACCAGTACCTACTCATACACTCCGGCAATGAAATTATTGGTAGTCGGACTTGCATTAACTCCGCAGGATATACACGCTCGTGGCTGAAATGTAAGAGCTGAGTATATAGTTTGACTCAGTAATTAAGCAGATTTGATTTATGTTGTTTTATGTGTGCCTAAATTTGTTCAATAACTTACAGTAAGGAGGATCCTGGCTTTGTGCATCCCCAGCCACTAAAAATGCCATACGTTACACGAGGTGGAGGAGCTAGAGCTCCAAGAAAGAGAGTAATTGGCCTATTAGGACTTTCTTCAAAGTTGAAAGGAGGAAAAACTTCAATCAAGGCTGTAAAAGATATCATAACTAGAATTTGATTCGAATGAACCAGATATACTAAATTAAAAAGAAATTAGTTAAAAGTTTTTTTTTTGGCAAATAGATTTCCACGATATTTATTTTTGACGTACAAGTCAAAAATAGTCTAAGAATCACCTAGTTGTGTAGCCGGTTCGACATTTATACTTCTTCTGATAGTGTGAGGAGTTCCGCTGTTTCTCGAAGCTGAACCAGATAAAATCTTGTAATTAGGGAATCCGTACGTAGGATATGTAGTTGGAAAAACACAAGAACGAAGAACTAAGACAAATATGGCAGATAATATAGTACCAGCACACTCAGTAACATTATTTTTTTGAATATTGACAATGTAGGGAACGTTTGCAAGCGATACCGGTCTACCATCGTGACGTCCATCTCTATCTAGCCTAATTACACGCTTTTGACGAATGTGAATAATGGTGGATTCGTCTGCAAGAAACATATGAATTAATTTATTATTTATAATCTTTAGCAATTTAATAGATAAATATAAAGATTATTTAACTTATTTAATTATTTTTTTACTTATTTTACTTAGTTTACGTATTTAAATGATTCCAAATTTTCACAAAATATAGTGGAGCAATAGTACTGCGCAGAAGCGTTCGAAAATGCATCCTGCTCAACGCGAAACTTGTGATTTAGAATAACGTAGTCTGGGAGGCAGCGAGCGACAGACATGTCCGGGTCATTTTCGCTAATTTCATTTTTACATTCTCATCATAATGAGAAGGTATTTGGTTTTATGTAAAAAATGAATTTCGCGGATTTCATCAAATGTCGACGTTTTGAGGCCCCCTAAGAGAAAGAATAGTGTTTACGTCGGTGTCTGTCGTTGCCGTTGTCGTCGTTGTCTTTATATCGGATGACTTTTGAAAGACTCCTCGGATTGGATTGTGCTTTGGCAGACTTTTTAAGGGTATACAGGATGTCTCAGACTACTCGTCCACCCCTTTTAGAATCTAAAATACCTGATAAAATTTAAAGTTTAGTACCTCCTAATAGTAAATGGAATATGCCCGATGGATTGCAGGTATTTTCAACTTTCGGCTCCCACTTGAAGTGGCCTATTTGGACCGGAAGTTATTTTTTTTTAAATAAAATGACATATTTTTCATTATTGATTTCGATTCCACGGTAAAAAGTGAGTAATTTGAAGGAAATTTTTTTTTCTAAATCGTCGTTTTCCACCCCAAAATGATTTCTGAAGTTTAACTGAGCCGTCGTTTGTTTTTCTCGTCAACTCGCGCTTAGACAGTTAGCTTTCGGAATTTTGAAATAAAATCTTTAGGGATACACTTTGGAATATCCTTCGACTGCTAGAGCAAGAGAAATTTGAATTTTTTTTTAATTTATAAATTTTTTACTGACGTTCTGCGCCTTTTGGACTTTTCTAACTCCTCAGGGGAACAGTAACATTCCGGAAGCCATTTTCAGGTGGAAAACGACGATTTAGAAAAAAAAATTTCCTACAAAAGTTACTCACTTTTTACCGTAGAATCGAAATCAATAAAGAAAAATATAACATTTTTTTTAATGACTTCCGGTCCGAATAGGCCACTTCCGGTGGGAGGCAAAAGCTTAAAATACCCCTAGTCGATCGGGCACAGTCCATTTACTATTAGGAGGTACTGAACTTTTTTAAATTTATTAGGTATTTTAGATTTTAAAAGGGGTGGACTGGTGGTCTGAGGCACCCTGTATAAAGAAAGGACGAGTTTGTTAGACAGCTATTTTTTTAGACCATTCTTTTTTAAGATTAAAAAATTCTATCTACAGCTGTTCGTAGAACTCGGAAACTTGAACAATTTATCCTTAAGACTTTCTTCTATATGAGGAACATTGCCAGAGTTATAGCATTTTCCATATCCAAAAAAACAAACGACAATTAACATTTTAGGCGAAACAACGCACGATATGAAAAAAAGGCAAACAAAGAAAAACGTTGCTTTTGGAAAGCCCTACAATATTATCATGACAACTTTTTGAATTTTTTTGAAAAATCGAAAATTCTAATTTTGATCGAACAAACAATAATAAAAAATAAAAAAATCAACTTTTCGGTAAAAGGACTTCTTATTTTCCGTATATCGTGATGGAAACGAATATTTTGTGAATACAAAATTGTGGGACCGCTGGTATACAGTCTAAGTGCATTAATTGCAGTCACTGATTTCATTTAAATTATTCGGAGTATTTATTTCGATTAAAATCGAGATTAAATCCTGATAAAGCAAGCGTGAGTTTTGGAAGCCATATGGTGACAGGACTATTTTGAAGTTTTTTAGATTATTTAAACTTAAAGCTTTCAAAAATGTTTACAGGTCCAGCAGCATTTGGTTGAAAAAAATAAAAAGAATAGGATGGAAGGGAAATAGATTAGAATTTGAAAGAAAAAGTGAATTTCACTTACCAATATTTTTGTCTAATAAAACCGAATTTCCTTGCATCAAAGCTGTACACAAGATAAATAGACTCAAATAGAACAGGTTCTTCATTGTAACACAAAAATTAGTTATCAATGATTAATTATTATTAAGAAGAAATTCGCCGAATACAAAATAATGGAGCTATTTTGCCGTTTTAAGTTGTCACAAGAAAGAAGGGAATACATTTTAATATATAGGGAAACTTTATTTGCAAAACTTGAGAATTAAGTACATCTTTTAGGAGATGATTTACAACTTTATAAGCGATGCCAGTTTTAATTGCGAGAATTTTGAAGTTATTATTTTATGGTCTTATTTTTTTACGTTGTTTTTTGAACATTATATGTCTGCTACGAAAATATGTTTAATTTCATCGTATTGACATTGTGAAAATAGTCAAAAATCCGCCGCCGCGAATAGCCATATGATTAGGCGTGTAATGAAGTAGGTCCAACCAAATTCAGAATTAGGAAATTTAAACCTCAATGCCTACACTTCCTGGATCAAATTAACGTATATGATAAATTTTATTTAAACTATAGCTAAAAGTCTCACAAAAATGAATATTTTAAAATTGATAAGATGCATTCAACACGTACTATAAATATTTTCACAAAACTGAAACAACTTTTCAGTAAAAACAGCGAGTCGAAAATATCGTCCGGGTGTGATACACCCAGTGTAGGCTGAAAGGGTTAATCATTTTGCAGGGGCGCCTTTTTAATATTTGAATGTAAAATTAATATACTTGCAAGGCTTTGGAATAAAAACATAAACTTTAAAAAAAAACTTGAAATTTAAAGTTCTTATATTAAAAGAAAAATTCTTTATTTTGTACTTCCTAAAAATAGAAGAAATTTCCCAAAAGAAATTGAACGACCGTTTACTGTGACAGCGATATTATAGCTTCAACAATGAATTAAATTATTTTCTAAAACAGAAAATTTACAATCGTGGGCGATTAAATTCATTATAAGTTCACGATAAAATATGCTAGAAGAAAAAATTACGAATCGGCAAAATTGCAGGAAGAAAAAATTAAAATCTGGCATATTTTTCCAAAAGGTAATAGAAGACATAAAATAAATTGTAAACAAGCAATGTGTATTCAAATTTAATTTCAATCCGTTTGATACATCACGGTGTAGATGTGAGCAAAGGACGAAAATTGGTTGTACATATAAATGAAAAACGGTTAAAGAACCACCGAAGGTTCCCACTGGGAGCAACTGTCATCCAAAAATTAAAGCGGCTCTCAGTAGAACCGCGGTGAATCACACCTTTGGAGAGAGGCATACAAGATCCCGAAAACACTGGAGTTGAAAGAAGATAATGATAGTATCATCCGCTTTAAGGAGTTTTGCGACTAACTCATAAAATATGAGGAGGAATGTCCATCAATCACTGCTGAAGAGGTGAAAAAAGCACTTAAAGGCACGAAGAACTTTTCTGCTGTAGGACCAGATGGTATCAAGAACTTCTGGTGGAAGAAGTTTACTTCTACAGACCAACATTTGGCCGGCATATTCACCTCATATTTAAAGTCGGAAACGCCCATTCTGCAGTGGCTTGTGTTAGGACGCACACTCCTAACGAAAAAAGACAACTTGTCCAACTCAGAGAATTACAGGCAAATAACTTGTTTCAACACACTGTGTAAAATCTTTGCTGTTCTGTCAATGGCCTGGATTGACTACGCAAAGCTTTCGATTCAACCTCTCATAGACTTAACATCTGTTTGTTGAAAATCTTGAAGGTGCATACACACATAGTGAGATGCATAGAGAGATTGATGCCGCTTTGGAAAACTAGATTTACTATCTCATCTGGAAATTATCCTGTGACAACAAACAACGTGACCTTCCAGAGGGGCGTCTTTAAGGACGATACAATGAGCCCTTTACTTTTTGCATCATACTTTTGCCTCTATCTCTCGCACTGCGAAATTCTTCTGGATAACTCTGTGGAGACACTAACCAGCGCGAGCATAAGGTCACTCATGTATTTTATATGGATGACCTGAAGATCTATGCCTCTGGTAAAGGCAAACTTCAAACTGCCATAAATATCGTCGCGAAGTACACAGGAGAGATTGGGATGGACTTTGGATTGGATAAATGTGCCAAAATTCATCTGAAGGAAGGAAAGATTGTTGGCGTTCCAAAGGACTCTGAGCTTCTGGATATAAGTATTATTAGATATCTTAACACTGGAGAGACCTATACATACCTGGGCGTGCCTCAAAGCTGCATTCAGGACGTAACATCGGTAAAGGAGTCTCTCCGAAGCAGATACAAGCATCCTCTTCGGCAGATTTGGTCTTCAAATCTGTCGGCGTTGAACAAGGTATCTGCCACTAACACGCTAACCGTCCCGGTTCTACTCTACTCGTTTGGGGTGGTTCACTGGACGAACAATGAGCTTACGGCCATCGATATCACTACACGTTAGAACATGCATATGCATAAAAGCTTGCATATCAATTCGTCTCTTCCGCGATTATACATCACACGCCGTCAAGGCGGATGCGGATTTCTGAATCTCTAACGTCTTCATAATCGAATTGTTCTGAATAGAGCTTGCATCGCTGTAAATTGAAAAAATCCTCCCCCCAAAATGGTCAGGAATCACAAGATGATTGGCAAAGAAGCGTTCCTGTACTAAGCCGCGGGGCAGGGGGCTGAGACCCTAGGCCTGAATTTCCACATCAGGAGTGAGAAAAGTCCATTACTCCATCCAGATGCTTCACTTCTGAAAGCCGAAGTAAAGAAAGCAGAAGTTGAAAAATTCCACCAACAGCTACTGGTCAAGAAAATGCACGCACAGGGATGTAGCAAAACATTCCTTGTCGAAAGAGAAAACTTTTGTTCAAGATGGTGTATATGGTTTTGATTTACTGATCTTCTAATTTATTTAAGCTATCAAGCTTTCGCTCCATGACATGGAGCCTCCTCAGGATAACATCTCCTCTCCTATATAATTAATAACACTAGGTTTTTTAATGCTAACGTTTCTAAATTATATAAAATATTGAAAGATATTTCACTAATTTAAAAAATCTTACCACATTCCGAAGTCAGAAAATATTTTTTTACAATATGGAGTATAGCACTAGTACAGCACTGGTTGCACATTCACATGAATATGACCATAACTTTGATTTTTCAAAAACTAAGATTCTTAGCTATGAAACTAATAAAAGAAAGAGAAATTTCAAAGAGATGTTTCATATTGTAAGAAACACTAATTCAGTCAACAAAAGATCAGATATAGAACATATTAGCAAAATTTATCATAGTCTTATTTTACTAACCAATAATTTTTAAACAATAGTTTAGTAATATACACATATATGCACTTTAGCTCAATTGTATGATTTCAAATTTTCGCTCCAAACGCCATCTTTAATAGATCCCTTTCCAATAATTTCATGTATATTGCCCATAATAGCTTTATATACTACATAATCAAGGTAGCCAACTATCTAGACCCAAAATGCGGGACGGCCGGACCTTAGCGCTGAAGACCTTTTTTTTAGGGGAAGCTTCTGTAGCAGACTGTGAAAAAACCATCGACATATAGAAATGGACTGATAACGCTGTGGGGAGAATTGAAATAGGCTTTAGAGAGACAGACCAATCAGCTTTTTATAGAAAGAGACAGGTCTACCTTTCAAATGATTTCTCTCTCCCTAAAGCCCATTTCCGTGCTTCCCACAGCGTTATCGGTCCATTTCTATATGTCGATGGAAAAAACGTGCAGAAACTAACCTCCATAGCATGGCTAGTGCGTATTGACGTATCATAGTCATTTTGGGTCTAGATGGTTGGCTAACTTGGTCATAGTACGAAAAACTTTATGCTACTTATGCGCGCGTATTAAAAACTTGAAGGACTGTAGTGAGAGAGTAGTGAACATTCATTTTTTCACCAAAAAAAGTATAGATTATATAACAAGCCTAGTAAATGCGGGACATCCGGGACGCTACCCCAATTTTCCGGGACACTTGCGGGACAAATTTCATAGCGGGACAGAAGGTAGTAATGCGGGACGGTTGGCTACCTTGTACATAATACTTCTTCATGCGAATTGTATATTCTACGGTATACTCCATATTTATAAATTGTCCATTCTCCTTCGACCATCAGAGGAGAATTGTTAGAAAAAATGGAGCAAGAATTCTGAAATTAATATGTAATATCAATAATTCAAATTTTTTCCCGGAGAGGATAAACTCTTAATTTATATTTTTATATTCTTTTTTTTTGTTTTTAATCATGGATACATCAAATGTTTTTGACATCATCCACATATATGTACTCCATATTGTAAAAAAATATTTTCTGACTTCGGAATGTGGTAAGATTTTTTTTTAAATTAGTGAAATATCTTTCAATATTTTATATAATGTAGAAACGTTAGCGAAAGCTTGATAGCGTAAATAAATTACAAGATCAGTAAATCAAAACCATATACACCATCTTGAATAATTTTACCCTCATCAACAACATGAACATCTTTCTGGAAAGAAAACTTTTGTATTAGCCTTTTCAAGAATTTCTTATGCAAAAAAAAGTTTTCGGTAAAATGTTCCTTATCTCATTATGAGATACTACCCTTTATTTTCTCTTGCATTTTATACATTCCAATATATTTCTGATATAAAAATTTGGGCATTAGTTAAAGTTTTCTCGAATATCTTTTCATTCTTTCCATTGCCATCGACAATTTATTTAATTGCTTAAAATTTTATAGGGGCATACCTATACATTAGAGGTATCCCCCTCTCTGCCGAAAAACCCCCCACTGGAATACTTGGTTTAAAAAGTTCCAGAGGTCGAATATTTTGAACAATTTTAAATCTTTTTCCGAATTGAAGTTTATTTTATATATAAAACGAGTAAGTGTTTCAAGTTTTTGGTTGATACAAAGTGATTGACCTCATTTTTAAAAGATTCTTTCAATACCTCCTGGAATTAAGGTTATATTTACTTTTTGATTATCACAATTTTTGGAATTACTATCAATTCACAAGGTCTTTCTATTGCATATAATTGTGAATCGTCATTTCAACATTTTCAATTAATTTCAATCTGATATTCAAAATTAAGAACGAATTTTGAGACTCTAATCATAATATTTTGACTCTGATAATATTATTAAGCGTCATTCGCTTTTTAGTAATATAAATAAACCCTTTTCGAATTAAAGAAGCCATTCGGAGGCCATCATAGGAAAACTCGATTTTTCACCTGAAGCCAAGCTTTAAATATTATTGGTCAGAGGAAAAAAGAACTGATCGGACACAAATCAGGGGAAAGTTACTTTATCAATTTTACAGATGAAGGAAATTATTCTTTAATTAAAATAAATTTGTGGTTTATTAGAAAAAAATATTTTCTTCGTTGGAAAAAGGTTCTCGTTGGGATAAAAACTATATCTCTAATTTAAATTTAGAAAATAAGCAAGAAATTTCTTTGAATCGAATAATCTTTTCTTTGAAGCCACAGAAATTCTAAAACTCCTTTGATCAAAGAAGTTTTTTGATGGATGTATGACAAAATCGTGAACTGTATAAAGACCAAAAATACATTTATTTCTAGACTATATAATAGAAAAATACAGCCAAAATTATGGAAGCATGTGGCACTGCATTTTAACTAATGTCGAGGGGAATGTTTGACAATGAGGATGATTGTGTGCATTCGATGGGTAGGGTCTGCCTTCAAACTCGACTGTCGAAAACCCGGCTGAACTCGGGAGGTGGTTTTCCGCAGTTTTCCTCTTCCTTAGCCAAAGGTCCAGACAAAGGCAAGTACTTCTAATAATATCGAATGCAGTCATGGGGATGACTGGTTGTGATTAAATTCATACAGTGATTCTAAGCCCACCTGAGTAAAGAAAAATTTTCACAGTACCATACCCAGTGAACTGGAGTTAACTGGTGGTTAATGCTAAAGAACTTGAATGCTACTTATGATAAATTTAAATTTAAAATTTAAAATTTTTTAAAATTTAAAGCTTTTTCGGGTTTCAATTGTGTGCAAAACTACGAGCTTGCCGACGTTTCGTGAACATCGCAGTTCACTTCTTCAGGGCTGACCTGAAACTGAAGTTTCAGGTTATGTTGTTCTTACATATATTCTCTACGATGTCCGTGATTGGCCAGAGCGCCCCATGGTAGGGACTGCTCGAACTTGATTGGCCAATCAAGTCCTTTTTAAAAAAACTCGGGAGGACGGAAAGCCAAATCGGATTGGTATTATATCCATTGTCCCTATTGATGTTATTAGGGTGTTTTAAGATTTCGATTGCTTCTCTATGTTTTCTTGGAAACATATTTTGCGTTTTTGCGATGACGGTTGTTTTTTCAAACAAAATGCTATGTCCTGTTTCAATATGATGCTCAGCTAGTGCTGATTGGGTGAAATATTTTAGCCTGACTTTACTCTCATGTTCTTTTACACATTGGCTCACCGCCCTCCCGGTTTCTCCAATATAGACTTTACCACAAGAACAAGGGATTTTATATACTCCCGGATCACTGAGAGGTGCCTTTTTATCTTTAGGATTGTTTAGAAGTTGTCCTATTTTTGCAGGTGGTTTAAATATGGTTTGGATGTTGTGTTTGTTGAGAATTCTTCCTATTTGTTCTGTGATACCTTTAATGTAGGGTAGGATTATGGTCTTATTTCTCTCTGTTTCTTTAGTGGGTTGTGTTGACTTGTTTTTTTGAGTGTTTGATACTTGTAATGATACTTTAGCAACGAGGGTGACCCGTTACACCCTCTACGAACTCTTATATTCTGGTGCGGACATATCTCGCCATTCGATCATACATCCAGAAAAAAATTTCTTTGATTAAATGAATTTTAGAATTTCTATGCGTTCAAAGAAAATATTATTAGATTCAAAGAAATGTCTTGCTTATTTTTCAAATTTAAATTACAGGTATAGTTTTTTATCCCAACGAGAACCATTTTTCCAACAAAAAGAGTATTTTTTTCTATTAAACAAAAAATTTATTTTAATTAAAGAATAATTGCCTTCATCTGTAAAAAGTGAAGAGCAAATAGTATCCTTTAAATCTGGACCAAGGACACAAATAAATATTACGTGATTGTTGAGTAATCAAAACAATTTTTTAGTCGTGGAATGGAAATTTCCGTGGAGCTAAAAATACGATATTATAAGATATGTACAACCACATATACCACAGCAGGGCGCTCCATTCGTTATTAAAAAATCTTACCCCTAATTCTTGTATTTAAAACACGTTTACTCCAATTAAATTCAATAATTTGAGCGTGGGGAGAAATCTTAATTTACAGAATTTCCTAACTTTGGCTAATTTTTCTCCGATCAGTTCTTTTTTTCCTGACCAAAAATATTTAAAGTTTGACTTTAGGTGGAAAATCGATATTTTCTATGATGGCCTCTAAATGGCTATAGCTTCTTCGGAATTTATTTTTTTATTCAGACCAGAGTTTCTTTAGATTTCAGATAGTAAGAATATAGACTCTTTCTTAGGGGAAACAATATTTTCGGTAAAGGCGCAACCGAGATTTTTTTAGAAAATTGTGAAGTTCGGCTCTTAGTGAGAATTCGAATTTTACAATTGTAGCCTATGACTTTTCCATGATTTTCATTTTTTCCTGAACTGCGGTCACTCTGTAATGTCGAAAAATTCTTTACTGGTTGTTGATAAAAAGCAAATAACTCTGAATAATATTATCATGATTACAATATTTTGTTTCGATTTTCAAGATTCTTACAGAAGTATATTTGAGATCTGATCTTGTATTTGATAAGAAATGAACACAAGCGACAAATCCCGAATTTTTATCTTTGCAGAAATTTCCATTCCATGACTAAAAATTTGTTGATTACTCAAGCATCAAGTAAAATTTATTTTTGTCCTTAAACCATATTTAAATAGTAAGATTATCTCTTAATTTGATAAATTTTACAAATTTTCTGAAATATTCTTCTAGGTTTAGCGATAAGCTGAACGCAAGAACTTTCCACGGGCAGTGTATACAGAATTTTTATAAACAAATTCACCTATGTCGCCTTCTTAAACCAAAAATTTGTCCTTACTGCGGGATCATTTTTTCACCTCAAAAATAATATCTTTTCTCAATAAATTGTCTCATGTTTTGAGATATAAAACGGTGCTAGTAGTTTTAGGTTTTCAGCACTGTACAACATTTTTGATAGAAACTTCAAATAAATTTATCGATACATGATGTAGTTTCCAAATGCTGGTATTGGCGTGGCACCTCACGTCTAATGGAATTTTACAATATCTCATAGATTTTTTATTAAGGAAAGCAAATCACACGCTGAACAAGAGTGACCTGTTGACCATCAAGCAGCACTAGACTCTAAGTCCTATCTATTGTGCTCCGAGGCAAAAGCGCCCGCCGAACAGCAGAGAATATAAGGTCAACCGCCTGTTATATATGGATGACCTTAAACTCTTTGCTTCCTCGAAAGAGGATCTTAACATCCTTGTGGAGGAGGTGAATAGGTACTCTGAAGCGATTGGCATGAGCTTCGGACTGGACAAGTGTGCCTGCGTCCACCTACACCAATGAAGAATAGAAACTACACCATCTGGAAAGAATAAGATCCAGGCGATCAATATGCTGGCCGTTCCTATACTGCTCTACACGTTTGGTGCAGTAAAATGAAACGTCGATGAGTTAAAGCAACTTGACCGAAACACACGCAAGATGATGCCAATCCATCGAAGTCATCATCCTAGATCTTCCGTAACTCGAATATACCTACCTCGAGATAAAGGGGGTAGAGGCTTGCTAAGCTTGGAGTGTCTTCATCGAAGAACGGTTCTGGCTACAGCCTGCTTAGTTCTGAATAGTGCAGATTCTCTTATGCGACTCGTACATCAACATGAAGTCGTCAATGTTGCGGCGT
>CAKNWT010332900.1:0-28097 GCA_932066315.1 Andricus coriarius
CGTCCAATCAGTGAGGAACTACTGTATGTATGTAGTTTGTAGTAAGTCCCTCCGCGTTCCGGAAGTGCGCTTCAATGTCCAGGTTCCGAGAGGCGAAGAAGATCGCATGTGCCATCGGTGCGACGCGGCGGTCCACCAACTTTCGTACTGTTTCATCCCACCAACCTGACTTTTACGAGACCAACGATCCCACCGAGCCACTCGAGTCAGTCGATACGTTTGCGTCGTCAGGAGCAAAAGCTATCGATCACTTCTAGGGCATGCCAGCCCGGGTGACATTCGACTCTCATTGGTAGTTTCTATCCAAACTTTTTACCAGGGACTTCGAAGTAGGAAAAAGCGGGAAAAAGTAGGGAAATGCGACCCACTTTTAGCTAATTTAAGGAGAAAAGTTTCTAATGAGATAGCACTCGTCGAAAAAGTGCTTTTTCGTATAAGGGAACTTCCATGAATTAACTATGGATGATTTTTGAAATTTGAGACCTCTTCTCCCCATATTGCAAGAATTCTTAAGATTTGTATACCATTCTTATGTGGAGTGCTGCCCAAAATTGTTTTTATTTTTTAATTAAATGCTTCTGCCTGTCCAGGAGTGGCGTAAATACAAAAAAAAAATACATAATCTTTCCCATTAATGAACATCCACAAATAACGGATTTCTCATATTTCTCAACATTCTTGTCATCATACGACAACCTATATTCTTATGTAACGTTTTATATTTTTCATTTAATATATCAATTATTCATACCGTAAACGAGATTTTAAAAGATTTGAAAGTATTTCAACAGATTTCAAGGGATTTAAAGGTATTTAAAAGGACTTCAAAATATTTGAAAGAATTACAAAATTTTGTACCGAATTGCACAAAATTTCCAAAGTTTTTAAGGAATTTAATGAGATCTAAAGGAATTTCCAAATATTTCAAAGGATTACAAGAGTTCTATGGTATTTTAAACGATTCGAAAGGATTACGAGAGGTTTAATCAGATTTCCAGAGATTAATGGATCTTGAAGCTTTTTAAGGAATTAAGAAAATTTACGCAAATTTGAAAAGATTTTAAGAGATTACGAAATATTTCAAAATAAATCAGGAGATTTCATAGGATTATAGAACATTTCATGTGATATCGAAGTATTTTCACGAATTTGTAACGATATCAGGGAATTTTAATAAGATTTCAAAGATTTTAAGGGATTTAAAGAGATTTAATGTGATATCGAAGTATTGTCATAAATTTTCACGGATATCAGGGGATTTTAATGCTTCGAAGATTTAACAGGATTTAAAGAGGTTTCATAAGATTTACAAAAATTTTAGGGGATTTCAAAACATTTGAATAGATTTCCAAGGATTTTAAGGGATTTCATGTAATACCTTAGTATTTTCAGGAATTTTGAAGGGCATCAGGGTATATTAACGGGATTTCGAAGATTGAATTGAATGGAATTGAAAGAAAATCCAAGGAATTTCAAAAAATTGCAAAAATATCAAAGGATTTAAACCGATTTTAAGAAAGAAATACGCAGTGTATCCATAGATTTTTTTTAATTTCGTAAGACACCAAAAGATTTAACGGAATTTCAAAGGATTTCAAAATATTATACATTATTTGGAGAGATTTCTAAGATTTTAAGAGATTCGGAAAGATTCTCACGATTTTTAAAGATTCGAATGAATTTTACGGAGATTTCAAGGATTTCAAGGAACCTCGTAAGATTTCAAGAATTTTCACAGCTTTGAAAAGATTTTCGGGATTTTAAGGGATTTTAAGAGATTTTAAAATAAGTCGAGAGATTTGAAAGGATTTCAAAGGATTTCTTGTGATTCCGAATCATTTTCACGAATTTTAAAGGATATTAGGGAATATGAATGCGATTTCGAAGATTTGCAAAGATTTTAAAAAAGCTCAAAGGATTTCAGAGGACTTCAACAGATTTTCAAAGATTGTAAAGCATTTTAAATGATTTTAAGAAATTTAAAAGGGTTTCGATGATTTGAAGGAATTTCAGAGGATTTTGAGAGATTAAAAATTTTTTTTAAATATATTCACGTGTCTTAGATTACTTCGTAAGATTTCAAAACATTTAACGAAATTGAAAAGGATTTCCAAATAATATAAAGGATTTTAAGAGATTCAGAAGAATTTTAACGGATTTTAAATGATTTTAATGTTGACTTCAAAAGATTTGCAAACATTTCAAATCATTTGAGAGGATTTCAACGTAACCTAAAGTTGTTCAAAAATTATGGATCGTCCTTGTTACGAGCCCCCTTGGCATAAAATAATTCTTTTATATTTATTTTAACAATTCTTAACCCCAGTACCCGGTGGACATTAGTGCTACGAAGTGAAACATTAGATGCTCGGAATGAAATGCTTAGTCAGGTAAGTGAAGTACAAATCTTTTTATTATGTAGTAATAGAAAACTGGATAGACATCAATTTTTCAACATAGTTGTACATGTAAAAATTACCATCTATGTTAAAATTCGAGGCCTCTTTGATTTTTTATTCTCAAACTTAGGAAATAAAAAAGAAAACAGAATAAAACATTATGATGGTAATTCACCAAAAACAAAATAGTTCTCAGCTATGTTAAGCAGTAAGTCTCGTCGCACAAAAAATGGCAGTTCTCTTTCAAGTTTCTAAGTGTCAAGTCTGAAGAAGGTCTTCCTTGATCAAGAAAAGTGGATATAGGTAAGAGTGAATTCTAATCGGAGGATTTCGGCCCGTTGAACACTGAATACTGCCTTCGCCCTACTTGAAGAGGAAGGATAGGAGAACCGGAAAGTAGGGCTCAGTGTCGATATTAAGGTTCTGAAGTTTAAACGTAAAAATAGAGAAACGGAAACAGTTAAAGAGTTTTTAAAGACAGTTAAACAAAACCGTTTAAGAAGATTTTTCAAAATAGTGAAACAGAAAAGGTGAAGAAGTTTAAAAAAAATATTGAAATGGAAACGATTAAGGAATTTTTAAAGTATTGAACCGGAAACGGCCAAGGAGTTTTTAAAAATAGTGAAACAAAAACGGTTAAGGAGTTTTTTTTTAAATAGTGGAACAGAAACAGTTAAGGAGTTTAAAAGGTCTAAAGTCCTAAACAGGAAAATAATTCAATTCATCCGCTTCAGAGGAAATCTCTCTAATATCGTTTTTTTCGGATTATTTTGGGCCGTCGGCAGCCCCGTCATTAATAAACTTAACATCATGTACTGAATAGAATTTTTATATTTGAAAAGAAAAGTAAGCGAGAAAGTAGATATAGTAAACGGAATAGTCAAGGGGAAAGAAAAAAGAAACCAATAAACAAGAAACGAATGACATTAACAATATTAAATATGCAAATTATTTAGTATATTTAAAGAAGTGAGTCGTGAGATCCTTTACATCCATTGCTTTGTTAATAAAAATTACAACTTCTGACGCAAACAGTAAAAAATTTGAAATTGTTTTCAATCTTATAAATTTTCTTGTGTTGATAAAAAATCATTGAGTTTAAATGTAATTATTTTTGTTTAAAAATGCCAATTTCAGGCGAAACACACCAACATACACTTCCATCGAAAATTGTGGGTACGACCAGCGCGAGTACTACTTAAAATTTCTGCTGCCTTTGAAAAGTGATTACTCGTTCAAAAAAGGAGCAAGGCACTTTTTTGGAAGCCCTTTAAAAAGCTTATTAAATTCATCGTGGAATGACCTCTAATAGAGATATTTTTGACCTTTTAAAGAGAATAGACCACTTGAGAAGTTTAAAAAAAATGTAAGAATTTTTCGAATTTTCTACCTCGACTTCAACTTGTGGCATGACCTAGACAAGTTGTTGCAATTATCTGAAATTGGTATCACACAGTTTTTAGAGTCTTATCTTTAATTTGAGCCAGTAAAATTTGAAAAATTTTGACAGGTTCTCGAGATACAACTAAAAATGTCCCAGCGTGTCTGCGCCGAGTTTCAGTCGCGCAGCGAGCCTGGCTGACAGCGGTGATCACCGACCGAAACTCGACGCAGACATGCTTAGAGATTTTTAGTCATATCTCGAGAACCTGTTAAGATTTTTGAAGTTTTATTAGCTAAAATTAGATATAAGATTTTAAAGATTACGTTCTGTAAATTTAATTTTTACCATAAGTTTCCTTAGTCACAGCACGAGATGAATTTTAGGAACAAAATCTGAGAAGTTCTCGGCGATCACCGCTCTCACGGCTGACAGCGGTAATCGCCGACTGAAACTTGACGTTTGAGACTTGGACATTTTTGCCGTATCTCGAGAACCCATCAAGATTTTCCAAGTCTTATCGACTTCAATTAAAGATAAGACTTCAGAGAATGTCTGGTCAAAAATATCACTATTAGATGTAATTCAACGCTGAATTTAATAAGCTTTCCAAACGTTTTTTAAAAAAGTTTCTCGCTCGTTTTCGAACGAGCAATCACTTTTAAAGTCAGTAGCGAATTTTAATAGTACTTGCGTTGGACATACTGACAATTTCCGACGGCAGTATAACTTGAAATGGTTATAAAATTGTAAGTATCCATCAAAATATCATATTTTTTTATTAAAAATACCAATAATTTTCCGACGAAAAATACTAGGATAACAGAGAATTGTTTAGGATTGTAAATCTTCTTCGAGATCTAATGATTTTCGTTTGAAATAACTGATTTGTCATTAAAAAACGTTAATATAACCTGGAACTGCTCAAAATTTGCAAATCTTGATGGAACTATGATGATGTTTATTTTTAAATAACAATTTTTTGTGTAAGAAGTTAACAAAACCAAAAAACATAAACTGTTTAAAAAAAATGTAATCTCTTTATCTAATTATTTTTTAATTAAAAATACCCACTTCCGGTGTAAAACGGTCAAGTAAACTAAAATTGTGAAAAATCTGGAATCCTTATCATGATTTTTGTTTAAAAAAGCTAATTCTCATTGAAAAAACTGACGCAAAACATTGTAAATATTTTGAATAATTTGGCACAGCCAAAAGGCATAGGCGCCAAAGTTTGAAATTCCAAAAGGGCACAAGCGCCAACATTTGTCACAGCAAAAGGGCCAGAAAAAATATATAAACGACTTTATTAACGACTATTAACTTAATGGGCTATACAACTTTTTTTACAGGTGCATGGTGCCTGTTTTTAGTAATTAGTTTTAGACACGATACATTTTTCATCCTATATAGAATTGGCATTATTTTGCAAAATGCTTTCGTAATAATATCAAATCAATTAAATAAACCTTCCTAATACTCTAGAAACATATCCAAATCCGAAACTAGTTTCCCTTTATAATCGATGCGAAATCCTATTCATGAAATTACCGTTCGATCGCATCGCGAGGTGGCGAGATCGCGGAAAATAATCAGCGATGAACGTGAATCTCGTCAACACCCTCCCTCCATCGCGCCTCTGATGATTTGTGCGAGCGACGGCGGCGGTTTGGTGAATATATAGCTAAACCGTGCTCGATGAATTACGCAATTTCTAATTTCCGGGTGACGGCAGTGGCAACGCGAGGTGCGAAGATGGCGAGAAACTGCGAAATTGCAACTGTCGGATCTCATGCCACGGGCTTTAAATGTACCACATATGTAGTGCATACGTGTGCACTTACTTCGCTATGTTTGTACCATATTTGCACCTACAATGACCCTAGGGGGATAATTTCTTTTGCAGAATATTGTTTTTACATTCTCATTCATGAGAGTGTAATGTATTCGTCCAAATTTTCGATCTCTGGTTTTTAACGGATCTTTACATTTCGGCACTCACAGATTCCGAAAATCATAAAATTTTGTCGGTGTCTGTCTGTCTGTATGTCTGTATACCTAAATTTTGTGGACGCGCTAACTTTTGAAGGATTTGTCGAATCGAGTCAGCCTTTGATACACTTTTTAAGGGTCCCAAAATGAAGGTCAAGTTTGTTAACCAGATATTTTGGATAAAAGTTCAAAAAGTGAGCACATTTTGAAAATTTTTGAGACCACTTTTTTCACGATTTGAAAATTCTACGTACGGTGAATAGTAGTAAGCAAAAAGGCAAACCATTCATCCCTATGACATTTTTAGATAAAATCAAAATTATCAGAGTTATAGCATTTTCAAAATCCAAAAAAAACAAACGAAAATTAACATTTTAAGCCGAACAACGCACGATATAAAAAAAGCAAAGAGGAGAAAAACGTTTCTTTTTAACAGCCGTACAAGATTATCGTAAGAACTTTTTGAATTTTTCCAAAAATCAAAAATTCAAATTTTGACCGCACTAAAAATAATAAAAAATAAAAAACTCCATTTTTATGTCAAACTATGCAAGATACAAAAAAGATAAAGAGATAAAAGTCGTGCACCTAAAAAAGATCTACAAGTTTGTTATGAATTACTTTTTGATAGGATTCGTAATTTTTGTTTTATTCGTGAAAACAACATTAAAAATAAAAAAATTTAATTTTTGGACAAACGACACAAGTTATGAGAAACAAATGAATAAACTAAAGTCGCTCATCCAAAAAACAGCTAAAAATTTTTTATTAACAATTGTTCGATAGGAGGCTTAGTTTTTGTTATAATCGTAAAAAAACACATTAAAAAAACCCAGATATTTCCAACCAAAATTAAAAATTTTGTGTCCAAGTTTCTCTTAGATGGGAGAGAGTCTTAAAAATTATCCTGATGACATTTTTTATTTCGATAAAAATTCAAAAAGTTATATGCTTTTCAACATTTTGAAAATTTCCAATAAATAGAAAAAAAAAACATTTTTCTTTTAGATTAAAAAATTGCAATCAAAATTTTTACTAGATATGAAATATATTTCTAAACCATCCTCAACAAAAAATTGTATTCGATCAAAATTCAAAAAGTAAAAGCATTTTCAAATTTGGAAACAAAATGTTCCGTTTCATGTTGTTTGCATGGTTTTATTTTTTTAAAGCAATCGTCTGTATAAACTAACTGTTGAGCGCAAAGCGCGAGTATGGCAATGAGAATGTAATCGTCCAGGCCGTAGGTGCTTTGAGAACCCTCTTCAAAGTCAAATTGAAAAAAATATGTTTAATTTCACTTTATGATTGTAAACTGGGTGCGTTTTCAGGGCAGCTGAGAATACAAATTAGTGCAAAGTAAGGAGAAAATATTAAAGTCATCATGGAAAATAAAAATTGTACATTATTTTGTAATATCTGAATAAGCAGTACCAGATCGAGTTAGAGAAATAAATATAATATACATTAGATATAATAGTGTTGAACATAATGTAGAAAAGTTCACATTTTGGACAAAAGCGAGCTGCGCGCAATGAGAATGTGCCCGTGCAGCGGGCATATTTTTTTTCATTTTTACTCGGAAGGCCATTCAAAAACTATGTTACACTATATTAAAACTTTTCACCCCTCCCCCTCTTCCTCACAAATCATCACACAAAGCTTAAACCCTCCTCTCAAAATGGAAAATAGGAATATTTTTCACGAAAATAGGGAAGTAGTAGTAGGGCATAAATTCTTGTAAATAAATTGAATGTGTAGGTACCATATCTAATTCAATATAAAACGCTGCAGATTTCCAATTCGAAATATATAGAATTTTCAACAAAATAGTTGAATTCTCAAAAAAAAAAGATCAATTTGCTAACAAAAGAGATGAATATTCAACAAAACAGCTCAGTTTTCAAGCTAAAAAATAGAATGTTTCAGTTGACTTTTAAACCCAAAAAGATGAATTTTCAACCCAGATAGATGATTTTTCAACGAAATAGTTCAATTTTAAACAACAGTATATAAATGATGAACTATATGGTCGCATCTATGACCAAATGGTTAATCTTTTAAGAAAAAGTGACAAATTTAAAAAAATAGTTGAAGTTTTAATAAAATTTTCGAACGTTCAACCTACCGAATATTCAACTGATAGTGAACGACTCTTTGAACACAATAGTTAAATTTCAATGAAAATAGATTGATTCTCAATGAAAAATGTAATAGTTGAATTTTCGACAAAAAATAGAATAGTTAAATTATAGTTTAAAGAAATTAATTTTTAATCAAAAAGCACAACTTTCAATAAAATAGTTCAATTTAAACCCAAATAGATGGATCTTCAACTAATAAAATGAATTTTTAAGAAAGTAGTTCAACTTTCAACCAAGCTGCTAAATTATCGATCAAAAAGTTTAATTTTTTACCAAAAAATACGATTTTACATTTAATACTTAAAATTCCAACCAAATTGTTGAATTTTCAACTAAAGCAAACAATACATAAACAATAATAAAAAGTTTAATATTTTATTCAAAAAAAAATACTAATTTTCAACCAAAAATGAACGAATTTTGGAACATAATAGTTAAATCTACAACCAATAAAATGAATCTTTAACAAAGTAGTTAAATTTTCAACCAAAGAGATAAACGAATAACAAATTCAACGAATACAATAAATGCTTAATAAAGTAGTTCCACTTTCAACTAAGTAGTTACATTTTTAATAAAAAAAAGAATAATTCTTAATGAAAAATGTAATAGTTGAATTTTCAACTAAAAACGATCGATTTTCAACTAAAAATAGAATAGTTAAATTATTAACCAACAAAGATAAATTCTAGACCAAAAATGTAATAGTAGATTTGAAATTGAAAAGAATTAATTTTCAACGAAAAAGAGTTGGATATTCTTATTCGGTTATATTAATTCGTTTTGTATTTGAGCGAAAATACGAGAAAATGGGGAACTTTTTTACCTCTCCTCCTATTGTAAGGATTCTTAAGTTTTTTATACCTCCACCTTTCTCACGTAACATTTTGTATTTTTCACTCAATATGTAGAAAATATATCATCTAATTTCACCGCAAACAATATTTCAAGGAATTTCATAAAATTTAAAGATTTTCAGAGATTTGAAATTACATTTCAACAGATTTCAAGGCATTTTAAGGTATTTCAAAGGACTACAAAGTATTTCAAAGTATTGAAAATTTATGCGAAATTTAACGAGATTTCCAAACCTTTTAGGGATTTCGTGAGATCTGAAGGAATTTCAAAACCTTATAAGGAATTACAACAGCTTTGAGGGTAGGATTTCCAAAGATTTTTGGGATATTTGGGGATGGTGTGGGGTTTTAAGAAATTGCGATCGTTTTCCACGGATTTTAAGGGATTTTGAGACATTTCAAGTTTTTAAGAGATTTAAAAATATTTCAAAATAATCCTGATAAGACAGGTCGTAAGTCAGGATTCAAAGATGATCAAAGATGAAAATTCGTAGTTTAGAGATTATGTAAAAAGTCATGGGTCAAAAGTCCATGGTGAAGGACAAAAATGATGTCAGAGGTCAAATGCTATATGGAAAAGGGAAGGGGTTACAGGTCTTTCATGAAAAATTAAAGTCAAGAAATCGGGTTTGAGTTCCGCCAACCCTCGAAATAGTCACAATGCGGCAAGTTACATTGCGGCATCCCTCATTCCGAACAATTTGAAGTTCACAGACAATTAGCAAGTGTGGCAAGTCACAAATGCCGTATGGTGCATTCCTATCCAGAGGTCTTAATATATTTTTCTTTTCAAGGTACTATTAGATTATTACATTATAAAAAAGAAACAAGAGCTCTAGGCCACATAAAACTGAATTTATGTCATCCCACTCCCTGAAGTTGTTAATAAATCCCAAAAAAATATACTGAAAAGTTGAGGAAAAACGGTACAAGCCCCCAAAATTTTTCAGCTGATTAATATCGGGAAACGCTTTTTTTTGATTTCCGATTAAGATATGAAAATATATAATTTATGAAAAAAAGAGTTCATTTTCCTATTGAAAATCGAACGAGGTAACAATATATTCATTACAATAATCTTTAAAATGATAATCATATACTTTATATAATACATAAATGATAAATAATTCGTAAGTCTTTTTTTAACTAAAAATTCTAGAGAAATCGGGGACGATGGGATCTGTTAAGAGAGTCAGACATGTTACTAATACTCATTTCTTTTTCAAACAATATTTAAATGTTTAAACATTTGAGGATTATGTGCACAATTCAAAATTGTTTAAAAATAATAATAATTACTAGAAACTATAAAAAATAATAAAACAGCGAATAATCATTTGATTAGAATCCTTTCAATTTCATTCTCTGTTAAAAGTTTTACAGAAGGCATGACAAAAAGTCAATTTTTCGTGTGACCTTAATCTTTATATCAAAACTAAGGTGGGAAGTGTCACTTCGACGAATTTCCTATCTACATAAAAATTACCCTAATTTGTCTTTGATAATTAAAAAATTGAAATAAGTTTTCAAATAATATAGGTATGAATTATTTACGTTTTTGATTTGGATAGAAGGTTTTTTGCGTTTTAAACTAAATTGATACCTTTTTTCAATATTTCTAAATGAAAAAAATCTTTACATACAATGAAAATATTGAAAAAGTTCTCGAAGGAGGAAACGATTCTTTTAAAGCTTTTTTATGATCTGTGGAATGGGTTGTTAGATTTTCAATAAAACTTTGGAATAGTGAATGTTGGGTGGACTTACGTCAGCGAAGTCACTTTTTATGAAGTTTTAACTCCCCTCTGTATCTTTTAATCAAGTATTTGAAGAAGAGAG
The DNA here is from genome assembly GCA_932066315.1 of Andricus coriarius. Lineage (NCBI taxonomy): Eukaryota > Metazoa > Arthropoda > Insecta > Hymenoptera > Cynipidae > Andricus > Andricus coriarius. Next base: position 10,613 of record CAKNWT010332900.1, read on the forward strand.
TTTAGTAGACTGACTCGATTTTAAAGGGAGTTAGTTCCTTTTTGTTTCGAACTAATATTTACTTTAACGAGGACAAGTCTATGAAGCTGGAATTAAAACTTTTGGGACAATAAGAGACAATTTTCAATTGTTAAATTGAAAATAAATTAGAAATGCTTCAACGATATAGAAAATATTTATCAAAATAACCCGCAAGATTTATCTTCCACGTGAATTACTTCCGTGATATTAATATGAAAATGCATTTGTTTCGAGAATGTAAGCCGGGAGAGACGATCGCAGCCTGTCTCTCACTTGAGCTGCCATCTCGCGAATTTCTTGCTTCACGGCACTCTTCCATTTTCATCAATTTCATTGCTCAGAGCCTCGGAGAATGTAGCTTAATTTTTCTGAGCGGCACGGTGCATAGATATGCACGACAACATTGAAGAAAAGCCGGGAAAGGGGACAGAGTAAATTCCACCCTTGTAAAAATCTACTTCAGTTGCAATCCACATTCCTCGCATATTTTAAACTTTTACACTTAATATCAGGCAATCTTGATAAAATGAAAATAGAATTTACACTATATAATTTATATTAGAGCATAATTAAATGAAACAATATTTTACGAAATTATTTTACAAAATAGTAATTATATATTTATGGTTTTTAAAATCAATCGCAATCCAATAAAATATTATTTCTTTGTCATTTTCTCTTATTTCTTAGTTCCATTTATTTAATCATATAGTAATAAATCATCCATTTTGATCTAGCTTTTGAATTTATAGAAAACGAAAACGCGCGCTACGCCTGCGATTATTATTTTCTTTCTATCATGCAAATTTTAAATTTAAATACAAAACTAACAATAATACAAACTTTTTGTAGTTTATAGTGTCTATCATCTTAAGTAAATTTCATTTAAATAGAAAATTTAATATAATTCGAAATAATCGATTTCCGGCGAAAACGCTAGTATACTCTTTTATTGTTTAACTTCAGATAAAACCCCCAAACTTAACTTAACACAAAATGCTTTGAGATTGTAAATTTTCTTTGGAATCTATACCAACGTGAAATTTAACTTCATCGGTTTTCATCAAATCTCCACGTTTTGAGACGCTCTGAGTCACAAAAAACTATTTTTACGTAGGTGTCTGGTGTAGACAGTAGTCTGTAATCTGTAGGCACGATATCTTTCGAAAGACTGATCAGATTGGATTGAGCTCTGGCGCACGTTTTTAAGGCACAAAAAGAAAGAAAAGTTTGTTAATCAGCCATTTTTGACCAACGGTTCTGGTTTTGTCTATTGTAAAAGGCTATTAAAATTTAAAAATTCAATTTTTTGGTAAAACTGTGCAAGATATGAAAAAAGATAAATAGACAAAAATCGTTTATCTAACAAATATCTACAAATTTCTTGTTTCAATCGTTATTCATCCTAAAGAGATCTACAAATATGTTTTCAATCCTTTTCAGATCGGGCGTGTAGTTTTTGCTTTAATATTAAAAAATACATTAAAAATAAAAAAATTAAATTTCTTGAAAAACGGCACAAAGTACGAAAAAAATGTATAGACGAAAGTTGTTTACCAAAAGAAGATCGACAAATTTTTTATACATTGCGTTTTGATAAGACGCGTAGTTTTATTTTAATCGTAAAAAATGACGTTGCAAATAAACAAATTAAATTATTGGAAAAAAGACACAAGGTAGAATAAAATGTTCATTAGCAAAATTGTTTGCCTAAATCAAATCTAAACATTTGCTTTTGACCTTTTTTTCTCACGAGATGCGTGATGTGAATGTGTTCGTTAAAGCCGAAGGAGATTTAATAAAAGTGAATTTACAATTACTTGTCCTATGCAAAAATTTGAAGGAAGTACAATGACCGAGCACGAAGCGCGAGATCCAACAGGTGCGGGTCCCAGGCGTACTCAAATTTGCGAGCCGCGCGCCCATTTTCAGAGAAAAACACTAACAAAACGTAACAAAAAATTGTTTAATATTGAAAATCTTTTTGGAAATCTATGATGATTTCTAGAAAAAAATCCCTAGTATAACCTAAAATTGTTCAACAATTTTTAATCTTTTTGAAATGCATTTATTTTTGATTAAATGTACCGATTTCCGGTACGGAAAGCCAACAACCGAAAATTGTACAAATATTGTGAATTCAATGATTCTGAATAACAATCTGAAGAATAAATGTTAAACTTAAAAATCGCATGATGTGTCAAATAAAAATAGCAATTTTCGACAAAAACCACTTACACAACATGACAGAATAAAAAATGATTCCAAGTTTTGAATCTACTTTTGAACATAATATTTTGTTTTGTTTAAAATAACCTATTTCCTGTGAAAATTCTTAACATAACTTTCAATTGTTTCAAAATATTTAATCTTTTTAAAATCTAATGATTCTTTACTAAAAATAGAGATTTCGGTATAAAACGTCAACATACCGTAAATTGTTAAAAAGTTGTAAACCTTTTTTGAAATATAATTTGTTTTATTAGTAATACGAATATTCGAAGAAAAGCACTAACATAGTCCAAAATTATAAGATTCTAAATATTGTACAAATTATAATGATTTTTTTGTTGTTGAAAATACCAATTTTCTACGTAAAACTCCAAGTTAGACTAAAATAGTTTTAAAAATTATGAATTTTTTTTGAAATCTAATCATTTTTCATTGAAAATTTCAATTTCGAACAAAAAACACGACGCTTGTAAATTTTATTTCCTTAAATAAATACCATTGGAATGAAATCTAAAATTTTTACCTAAAAATACCAATTTTAGGTGAAACATACCAACATAACCTAAAGTTGTTGGAAAATTGTAAATATTCTTTGAAATCTAACAATTTTGTATTAAAAATATCAATAATTCCCGACGAAAAATAATAATATAACATAAAATTACATAGCCCAAAATCGTTGAAAACTGGGAATCTCAATGATGATTTTTGTTTAAAAATGAGCTAGCTTCCAGTGGAAAAAACTAACGCAGCCTCAAATTTTTCGAAATTTCCAGTCTTCTTTGAAACTTTATGATTTTATATTAAAAATTCTTCTTTTCTACTCTTCAAACCTGAATCAGTGAAAAGTCACTAATGGTCAGTGAAATCTCACTGATTCAAATAGCTAGAATCCGGTCACTGACAACCAGTGTAATAACTTAAAACCAATAAATGTGATCAAATATTGAAAAATGTGAAAAGATTTGATGCTTCTAAATGACAAAAAACCTCATATTATTTCTTTACTTTCAAGATTCGACTGTCATGTACATGCCCGTCAAGAACTGTTTATGCGAGTTAGAGTATATTTTACCCGCAGTAAATTCAGCATACTTATAGTCCGAAAATTTACTAATTTATTTCTTTAAAAAATTATTTGTGCTACTTAAGTAAAAGAAGAACAAGAACGCTTTACTTTAAAACTTAGAGATTACGTATCGCATGATTTACTCTGGTGTTACTGAATTGATTAGTGAAAAGTCCGGAATCACTGATTAGTCAGTGAAATGTCCAACTACTATTTCAATCAGTGCATTTTTCACTGATTCATACTCAGAGAGTAAATACTAATTTCCAGCGAAAAGCACTAGCGTAAACATGCATAATATTTGAATGTTTTAGATAATTTTAAAGTTTAATTTAATCGCGTAACAGTATTAAAAAGCACAACTGTTTTTCAATTTTCATAAGATTTTCTATGATTTTTCTGTTTAAAAGGGATTATTTGTAAATTTAATTTTCAAAATTTCAAATTTAAGATATAAAACAACGAAAATAACTGACTCTCAGTCAGATCAGGTGGTAGCGTATCGAGTTTGTAACCGGAAAAGCTGGACCCAATTCCTGCTGCGAGCATTTTTTCGCCAATTTTTTTTCATTTAATTTTATTGCATCTGATTTTTAAATTTATTTTATTACTTTTACTCCAGGAAAAGTGATTTTTTTTGTAGAAAATACTCATTTTCCTTAATTCAATTGAACATTTATATTTTGGTTATTATTTTCATATGAGATAAAAATAAAATATATAAAAATCGCACAATGAGAAGAAAATAAATATTCAAGTAGAAAGAAGTAAAAAATGATATAAAAATAGAAAATATATAAAAGATATTTTATATTATTATATTATTTATATTTTGGTATTAAAGTAATGAGTGGTAATTTTTACAAAAATAGCAAAAGTAATCAAAGTTTGAATTAAAAACGAATATTCGAAAAAAATTCCGGCAATTGGAATCGAGTCACATGCTTGGATTTTTTAAGCTGTTTTTCTCGAGTATGGCTGAAAAGCGCATTATATTACTTTAGCAAATAACAAGTTTGCTAATTACCTATTTCTGGTCTGAAAATGAATAACAAAATAATGCTTTAGTGAATTACCGTCGAATTCTGATATAGAAAGAAGTGCAGCAACGAGAAATGAAACTCAATATCGTAACCAATACAAGCAAATCAAACTTTCCTATTGTCTAACTCCTGGGTCAATCTATTTTCCATATAAACTTCATTGAGCCATTGTATCGAAATACTCCACATCTCTGTTTCAATGAAATACGAAACGAGCGTATAAAATTTTTTTCTGTCAAGGGGTAAAGGGGAGGCTTACTTTTTGCAATCGTCGATTCGATTAATAGAGCGTGGAGTCGAATGTGACTCGCGACCAAATGGCAAATCGATTCAAACAGAAGCGTTCTGGGTTTCATTGTATCACCTTGCACACGTACAACGTGTACCATAAACGTAGAAATGAAAGTCGGAAAGAAGGATAAAATATAGGAGGATAAAAAGCTAGTGTACACAAGGGAAGATACATTTATGCCTCTTGTATATAATTTATTGACTTATTTTTCCACCTACAATTATTTTACTGTATTTTATTTTTCTTCGAAGCTTTTTGCGGAGGGAGGCATATCAATAAAAATAGAGAGGATATTTGGATTGAAGATTACAATTAATTTGTGAACTTTTGAAGTTGAAATAGTTTCCTGTTAAAACATACACTTTCAATATATATAAATTAAAAATTGTGAATTTTAACTGATCTTAATTAAAAATATTGTACGATTTCTGAAGTTTTATTTTTAAATTATTTTAATTATTACGTTTTTAACAAAACAGTCTAATTATCAAATGACAAAAATGTGTTAATTGTTGATATGTGAATGGTGGTGTTAAATTTCTATTTTGACAATTTGAAAATGTTTTCGGTTTAAAATTTGCTCTTTTCGTTTAGACGGATAACACCAGTTAAATCTTACTACAGAGTGCTTCGAATTTAAAAAATGTTTTATATTTTTCAAATTCAAATAAAAAATATTTCAATTTTAAGTGTTTAAAATTATCAGTGGGAGAGACCACCCTTTAATAAATAATGGATCTAAAGTAGATAATCATTAATTAAAAATACTATGTATAAAAAGTAATTAATTTGATTTAAGTAATAGTTCCTCAATTCGCATTTTGAATGACAAAAACGCTTCAATTTGAAACTATTCACTTTTGCATGCCTCAAAACTAAACAAAATTTATTTTGAACGATTCCAATGTGAAATGAATATTTCAAGGAATATTTTAAACATGGATCTTTGTTTTAATTTTAAAGTCTTTTGTACAACTTTAACTTTAAATTTTTCCATTCGAAAACGATAGCTAAAACTATTTATTTATATTAAAGATCGAAAAATATGGCATTTCAATTAGAATCGGTACAACATTCAAAATCGAATTTTAAAATTTTGCATTCAAAAGTACTCAGTTATTAAGTGCTTTCAATGATTAAATTTTTCAAATTCAAAATAAATGGTACTTTTCAATCAAAACGTTTTCTATATTGTAAAATACTGTAATCTAGCAAAATTATGAATATTTCAATTTAAATAATTTATGATACTTACAATTTTAGATTATGGAGTTGTGAATATTTTTAAATTACAAATGGTTCAGATTTCATTACAAAAATGTTGAATTTTGTAATATTAATTATATTTAGCAAGTTTCAATTTCAAATTGTATAAATTTACAAATTGCCTTGTAGCGTGTTCCGTATAATATGGAATCAAGTTTTGGTAAATCCGTATAAAGAATAAAGTAACGGTTATTTCGTATAAAAACTCAGGTTAAAATTTGTTCTGTATATGAAATAAAGTTTAGCTCGCTTTTTTGCAATAAAATGAACCAGCATAATGTTCTACAGAACGTAATAAAATATTTACAAATTCCATCCAATAGTAAATATTGCCGAGAATTCCCTACAATTTTAATACGTACTGTGGAGCGGTCTGTTTTTATTTTTATTTTATCCCTAAAGTCTAAATCTCAAAACCAATAGAAATGAACTTAATTAAATGTAGAGCAACTATGACATGATTTTTTATACGGAATAACCGCAACTTTATTCTTTATATGGACTTACCTTAACTTGATTTCATATTGCAAGGAGCAGTCGATGTTAAACAATTAAAAAATCTCCCCGCCGCGCGGTCACATCCTCATCGCGCGCGCGACTTGCGACTTTGTTCGTGCCTAGGGCGCGCGATTCTTGGTTCTCGCGCTTCGCGCTCGATAATGTATTTACCTCGCGCTCAGCACTCTATCTTTTTATGTCCCCCACATTTACGCACATACCTTTCAAACTTGAAGGTCAAATAATCGACAACTGTAATTTGGTGTTCGTGAATTCTCTTTTGTTAAAGCTCCTTCGGCTTTAACGAACACATTCTCATCACGTATGTCGTGCTTCGGACTCGATTTTGTCAACAATGCAAACTTTTCGACATTGAGTTCAACTCTATTATATCAAATTTATATAATATTTATTTCTTTACCTCGATCAGAGACTGCTTATTCAGATATTGCAAAATAATGTACAAATTTTATTTTTCATGATATCTTCATTATTTGCTCCTTATTTTGAACCTTGTTTTGAACATTTTTAATTACAAAATTTTACTTGAAATTGATCGAAATGGGTCTTAGCTTCACATTTTTCAAATACTAAAACTTCTTAGTACAAATTTTTTATTTCTAAGGACATCGATTTTTCATTGTTCATAACCTCAAAAACAATTTTAATTGCCTCAATTGATGGTACTTTTAAGTTCGCAGAAAATTCTAGCACGTAGCCTTAAAATCCCAATTGCAAAATCGATACGTGCAGAAAATAAATATATGGATGTTAGAAAGGCCCTAGGTTAAAATTGTGACACCATAGCTTTTTATGTAGAGCTTACCAAATTTTCTGTAATTATCAGAGAATTTCCAGATAACTTGCCAAATTTACGGACATACGTAAGAACAGCTTAGTTTTTTCTTTAAATCTTACAAAAATTTTCTGTAAATCATACGTGATTTTCTGTAAACATTAAAACAGAAAAACGCACGTCGCAATTTTTTAAGAATAATAGACTTTTTTCTGCGTACCTTATACGTATCTTGAAAGACTCGGTAGCTCAGATGATAGCACGTCTGACTTCCGTACAGGAGGCCTGGGATTTGATCCCTGAGCCGGTACCAATGGAAATTTTTCTATGTACTTCTACCGGGGCTTTGGTAGTTCGGAACCCATCTTAAACTGTAGGTCTCTTCAGAAGAAGCTGGTTACCTCATAAGAATTAAAAAGGGCTCCACGTTGAGTCATGTCGAGCCTAACGAAAATGAATCAGCGATCTCCTTGCGTAGAGGTTCCATGTGAGCACTAACGCTCAGTGGTCGCTGGTCGATTTCGAGTGATGAACACGCAGGCACACACACGCACACACACACACACATACACACACATACACACACTTAAATAATACATCTGTATAGTGTTTCGAATCTGTGCATCTAACTGATGACCTCAGAGGGATCGCTCCGTCCAACCGAGCCTGACCGCATTCTCTCTACAGCCTGTTGGGGAGGCTGCCGGATGGCAGAGTGGGTGAAAATCACTTTGCCCTGGAAAGATGGACGTCATTTATTGTGCGATTAGGTATGCCTGGCACCTGAGAAGTATATTTCCAGAACGTTGGAAACAACGATTTCCACAGAGATCTAAATACTCGGTGAAGGTGGCCGGATTCGATGTACTGCTTTAAGAAACACGGGTGTGGCACTTTACAGCTTGAGCGCTTTGGGGGCCCCCCACCCATATTAAGAACAAGAAAACAACAACAACATATACGTATCTTATTTCATCAATTTATCTTAGGATTGTTAAAAACGCCTTAAAAAGGTTTAGAATTTTCAACAAAAGGCAGCTTCAGCTTTTAGCAAAATGCAAGAAAATACATATACATATATAGAACCAAATCATAGAGATGGACCGAAAAGTGGGTGGGGAAGTGTGTATGTTCCCTCAAGAAGAGAAAAAAAAGCGATCAGTACGTGCAATGCGTCATATCATACATTTACGCTCTTTTGACACGCTTTGAAATATAAGAGCGACAATGCTACGTAAAAACAATGCGCGGCCTTTCAAGAGCTTTGTGAGCCATCCGTGCTCGAAAATGTGTTCATGTATATGCGGGTCGTGTAGGTATTAGAAAGTGTGTATTTATGCAAGCTTGATATATTCATGTTTGTGTATTTGTGACCGAGTCCGAATGTTTGTATACGTTTCTGTTAGTGTACGTGCATTTGCATGCATATATGTATACATCGGTATGAAGAGGATTCGAGTTCATGCACCCCTTGCGTAGAACAGAATGGCGCACACCAATTCAAAGGTATACGATGCCGATGGAACATGACTACGAGATTACACTGGCACCGGCTGACTATCGGCTGACACTTTCATCATTGCGGATGGTCTGCGAGGTCTGTGTCCTCGAGATCACTCGAACTCATCCGCATAATCAATTTGATTCGAGTTCACTTTGCCAGGAATGAAATAAGCGGGAAATTTCGAAATTGTAGTACTTAAATTAATCCAGTAGTAGCGAAGATGTCACCTAACGATTATATAATAGAGCTTTTTCATTTTTTAAGAGTATTAATATTTTAGAAAGTGAAATGAAAATTTTTTGTAACTCATTATAATATAAATATAACATAAATGTGAGTATTTCATTGGGGTGATCCACGACTCGTCCTCATACCTGTTTTAGTACGCTATCGTACGTACATACTGACACTTGTACGTTTTCCTATATTTTCCTCACACTGGAAAATCTATATCTATGGAGTAATGCATGTCATGAATTACACCAAACTCTCGGATTCTGTCCCCCTGTCTTGGCCTTCCAAGAACTGCTAACCCATGCAGTTTCTCAGCGCGCAGGGCGAGAAACGGCTGCTACTCTCCCCTCGGAAGGGCCGCAGTGCGCAACTACTCAGCCGAGTATATTGCGCAATATTATGCATTCCAATTTGAAGCGGTTCATTCAGCCCTGACTGTTTACGTTTGTTTCCACTCGTCTTGTGGCCAAGGTTATTTGCAGGCAACCACCGAAACTAAACTGAGCGCGCACTATGAAGTGCTAAATCAACTCTGAATTAACTATAATTTACTATATTTAAAAATCGGATTTTTTTCAAATATACCCGGATCATGTGTGAGACGAAATTGAGTGGACTGAGCCTACATGCTAACATAAGACTCTCAGTGAAGTAAAGGAGCAATTTTGTTAACACGCCTGCATGACAAAACAGATAGAAACAGGAGAGGGACAAAACAGGTGAGAGACAAAATAGTTCGGAGTCCCCTGATTTACGCGCCTATATCCGCGGTTCACTTAAAAAAAAGATATGAATAAAAAACACGCATTAGAAGAATAGTTATTCAATATTTATATAATTAAACCTACATATGTGGGCGTCCGCATGAAAAGGACCCTTATGGCCGGTTCTAGTTTATGAGATATTCGCGTTTTTCTAAGTTGAGGTCAAAATTATTATTTTTGGGTTCAAGTGGGGGATGATATTGGGAGATATACTAAATTTATTAGGACTATACTCATATCCAGAAAGTAACAGGAAATAGATGTGTTTTATGTTCAAAGAAAAAATACAACATATGTGCTTATGGAGCTCGCAAAGTTTAGATACATTTTTTACGAAAAACGAGTTTTCGAAGTTCCAACTTCAAAAATGCCCCGGTGTTTCGGTTGCCAACTTAAAGGTTTCTTTTTGGTCCTAAAATGCTGGAAATTGATCCGACTATATGCCCCTATACGTAACTCCATACGGGCCCTTTTCATGCGGACGCCCACATATTATATATACTGCAAAACCATTTTTGAAATTCCCAAGCCGTGCTCGGTTCAAAATTATTTCATTGTAGCATTATAAAAGTGCTATAGCGTGAAAAATATTAAGGTGAACATGAATAATAGAAATACAACAAAAAAAGATTGCTTGATTCCAATTCCAGTTTTATATTATTCAAATGAACATATTTTTCATTTCAAAGGTATTGTGCTCGAAATCCTCAATTTGGAATATTATAAAAGGACCCCACACGACATGTATAGAGTGAATGGCTTTTTAAAAAAAAATCTAAATCTATTTTTTTTTCAATTTTCGAACCTGCAGAGCAAAAATTCGAAATAAAAAAGAAAGGAAAATGGACAGTTTTTAGACAAACACTTGTGAAGGTTTCAATTTTTACATGTATTTCAATAGAAAAATGCTAAAATCACTGGAGATTTTTTATTCAACTGCTACGGTATGAAATCACTTTCAAATAAGTAGAGGAAGCGTGCATAGCAAAAATATGTCTTTGAATTGATTTTTAAGGATTTTTTAACATCCGTTTAACATTGAAACCAGGCAAATGGCTTCCTGTGTATATTTTAGAGTGATTTTGTAGGCCTGACTATTAATACATGAAAACTTTGGTGATTTATCCCTTACGAAATGTTAATTTCTCTGCTTCTCTAATTAAGGGATGATTAAACAACCCTTTACAAAAATTCAAAGACATATCCTTGCCGTCTACACCTTTGCTACTTACTTTAATATGATTTCCTATCCTCATATATTAATCAGAAAACCTTGTGTGATTTTATTTATGAAGAAATGTCGATATTCCGGATTCAATGTTCAAGAGATAATAAAACAACCCTTGAAGTAAATTCAGAGACATATCCTAGTCAGCAAACGCATCTTGTACTTATTTTGAAGTAATTTCCTTCCCTGATATTTTAATCAGGACATCTCTTGTGTTTTTGTTTATTAAGGATTGCCACTTTCCTGGTTTTAATGTTTAAGGGATGTTAGAACATCCCTTAAAATAAATTCAAAAACATATTCTTGCTATGCACGCTTTCTCTACTTATTTGAAAGTGAACTTATACCGTAGCAGCCCATGCAGAAATGTCCACATCTTTCTTTATTTTAAGTTGGGTTCTGAAGGGGCCCCTATCAGAATATCTAGTCTAGAAAAACTGATGGGGGCCCTATCAGGTTCTAGTGGAAAATTCAATGCTTCGTATAGGTATGGCGAATTTAACTGTATCTAGTGGGGCCCCGACCAGAAAATTCCTTAAATCTTATTCTTATTGCCTAAAGCCTTAAGTATTAATTTGGAGGTTTTTGACGGTTTTAGTATGCAGAAATAGTGTTTTTTTGTGTGTGCAAGTGAACGCTTTTTTGTCGAAAATTTGATTTAGGGTACTATTGAACATTTTCTTCGGAACCAGGCACGTATGTGTCAGTTAAAGTTAAAGAGGTTATGTCAAGTACAGCTGTTCAGTGCTTCGCCAGAGCTTTCAAGTTTTGTGTTTTTATTTCTTGGTGTAATTTTGTAATTAATTATCCTTCTCCACGATCGAAGAGGAAAGGCGCCCGCAAGATCAGATACGATTTTCGAGCAAAAAGTTTCGCTTGATGCAAAAAGTCGAACAAGAATGCAATGAGAGTGAGGTTCTGACGTTTTGAGCTGCTCGATCCGACGACCACATAGAAGGTAAATAATGTATAATTAACTTAACATATGTTATTTATACGAATAATTTAACAGTAAATATAATATAATAATAACACAACATAAAAATAATATTCTCCTATATTATAATACAAAAAATGTCAAATAATTAAATGTACAAAAATCGCGCTACGTACAAAAATCAACATAAATTAATTATAATTAAGCAATTGGCATTTTTAGTGTGCTATTATTATTTCAGATGCTATTTCCATCACACGTAAAGATTCAACAAAATATCAATGAGAAAGTCTGCCTCACGTAAATGAAAAATATTCTTCCCAACGCCAAGGACTGGGAAGGAGGATGGAAGCTACGAGCTGCTGTCGATAATAATAACAATAATAATAAATAATATTATATTATCATATTACATTATTATTAATATTAAATCAACTGTAAAATACTCCTAATTTGAATGTTAGTGCAGAATATTATTCATCCCAATAACTTAAATCAAACACAGGGGCCCTTCTCTTTAATAGGGTTGTAGGCGGGCGACCCCTACTAGAACCCTACTAGACAATCTGGTAGAGCCCCCATGGCCATAGCGTTACGTTATAGATGGGGCTCGACTAGTTTTCCTGACTAAAGCCCGATTGGAGATAGGGAAAACTAGTCAGGCCCCCGCTAGAGCCTTTCGAAATTTCTGCACGGGAGTTGAATAAAAAATCTCTAGTGCTTTTAGTTTCTAAGAAATGTTGATTTCCATTCTTAAATGTTTAAGGTATGCAACATCCCCAAAACATGCTGTATGCCCGAAAAATGGTTAATCTTTCTAGTTAGTGGGTATGAACCTTTTATTTCAGTAAGTCTAATCGTCAAAATGTGAAACTTTTAGCCAAATCTATCGAAGGGGTTTTGAGAAAAAAACGAAAGTTTCAATGAATAGCTGTCCAATTTTGAATGCCATAACTTTAACATAGTTTTTTTTTATTAGATAATTTGAAACATTTTTGAAGATGAGGATTTGAAAGCCTTGAATTTTAATTTTAAATTAATTTAATCGAAAAAGATTATCAAAGGCTTAAAATTTGATATTTCACATTCAGTTTCCATCCAAAGCGTATTTAATTTCGAACACTTTAAGCTTAACATTGGCGATTTAAAAAATAAATGCAAGAAATTCCAGGTGTAAATGCTTCATAGCCTTTAAATTAGAAAACATACAATTTTTAATATTTCATCTTAGATAAGAATGTGTCTAAATAAGTATACATAATGTGAAATTGTCTTGCAATTTTCAATATTTAAATTTGAAAGTATTCGATCCTGAAGTTTGCAATTTTCAATTTGTCTATTCAGACTTGTCATTTGAAATAAAAAAATTGTACAAACTAGAGGTATTAGCGCACGCAAAATTCGAAAGTTTTCAATTTTATACAAAATTTCTAATGTAAATTGAGCTCGTCAGAGCAAAAGAAAGACTCCTCAAAATCGTGAGGAAAAACGAGACAAGTACCTTAAGAAAGAGAAAGTGTTGTGTGCTCAATTATAAAATTTCGAATACTGTACTTTGAAATACTATCCATAACACGTGTCTCGAATAATTATTCGACTAGAAGTCTTTTAATTTGACATTGGTCTCTAAGTTTAGAGTTATTCTTCTCTCTATGCTTCTCTTCTCAATTCAGTTTTGAATACTTTGATTATTAAAAAGTACCTTTTTGAGAAATTGAACTTTAAATTTCGATTCAAACCCCAAAAACTATTTAAAACACGAGAAAAAATTGGAAATGAAAATACATTTTTTTCGGAAATTTCAGAACTCACCTTGATTTATCGCCATATCATTTTCCATATAAAAATACATGCGTGAAAAATTACTTTAAAAAATAATTACCATGCAAATACAATTTGTGGGACTTGCAATCATTAGCAGTCACACGCAATCAATTAGAAACCAAATTCGCGTGAAAATATAAAAAGAAAAAAGTCACTTATGCAGGTACGTGACACTTTTAAATTCCGTTTGCCGAAAAAGTGTTCAGATTCTCTATTTGTTTGTAGGACAGAGCTCGCTGAAAATACATTCAAGCTTAATAAAAAGAGCCTGTCAGAGGAGAGAGATAAAAATGTGTACGTGGACGGACCGTTCGAAATGAAAAACGAATTTACCCGACGTAAACAAGCGAGAAATGGGAACGACGCGACGCGTCGCGACGCTGCTGATGAGGGAGGCTGTGAGGCTACTTCAGAATCTCCCCAATCGTTCGCTATCTGGTTTCGCGTTTATTTACATGGATAAAAAGTGTTTTTTCGTTTTGCTCTAGGTGTCCTCTTCTCCCTCGTCTTTTCCTTTCTCCTCAACGTATACACGTTTACGGACAAATCGCATTTGGAAAAGCAAATATCGTCACCAGTTTTCTGTTTTATCTTTTTGACCGCATTTACATCTAAAGTAGAAGGTTTTTCCTTCCACGGCCGGTGCTTCCGGTCAACGCTTTTCACTGAAATATCTATTTGTGACGTATATTTGAAAAGGTTCGAGTTTCTTTTTTTTTTTAACTGGAAAAATTCTATAAAATATATTACAGGATCAACGGAAATGATGAAAAAGCATGTTTTTCAGCTTTTGCTGAAGTCAAATTTCAATATTTTTTAAAAATGTTAATGTCTATAATAAGCGAATGAAGATTTGAAAGAAAAACTTCCAATAAAGACTATACGCTACACATTAATTTAAAAACTAATCAATATTATTATTTGTATAATAATTACTACATTTTATTCAAATATGATATACAATAGTGATTTAAAAAAATGCTCATCAATAGTTACGGGTGATTGCCAAAGGGTAACCCGAAAGGGAGTATGAAAATGTGAAGCTAAGAAATCAAGGAATATATTTGTGATTTATATGAATTTTATACATTTATAAAAATAGCTTGACATGGCATACGACTAGGGTAAAAAACACAAAAATGTCAAAAATCTTCCGAAAATATATGCAGAACTAATCAAGATATTTAAACACATTGAAAAAATAACTATTCTCACGATTTATTTAATTTTGACAAAGTTTCAACATTTTCTCTCATTTTATTGTATGATAAATTATTATGAAACATCACTAGACATTTTATGAACAATATTACGCAAAAATAGTGATAATTATTTACTATTATTTACAATCAAATTGATTTTTAACTATACTTTAATCTTAGTAAATATAACATTAATAATTTTAGCCCGCATTTTGATAGGTTTGAATCATTTTCGAATTTTATCCGAAAATAGCCGCACTTTATACCGCCGCACTTTAAACTAGTGCACTTCAAACTACAGCACTTTAAAGGACAGCACTTTAGATTGCAGCACTTCAAACTGCAGCACTTTAAACTACAGCATTTTCAGCTGTCGCACTTCCAACTGCAGCACTTTAAACTACTGCACTTCAAACTGGAGCCGTTTAAGCTACAGCACTTTAAACTACAGCACTTTAAGCTGCCGCACTTCAAACTGCAGCACTTTAAACTACTGCACTTCGAACTGCAGTACTTTAAGCTACAGCACTTTAAACTACAGCACTTCAAGCTGTCGCACTTGAAACTGCAGCACTTTAAACTACTGCACTTCAAACTGCAGCACTTTAACGTGCTGAACCTTAAATCGCAGCATTGCATATTTAGTCGCTGAGAAATTCTGTTAAAGAATATTAAAAGATTTCTAAGCGACACGTTTTCTCTGCTTACAAAAATTTTTCTCTACGTCCGATTTTCATGAAAACTCAAATCATCTGGAAGATACAAAGTGTCTGTTTTCCAAATTTAAAAATGTTGTCAAATTGTCTTTTATAAAATTAGCTAGAACTGGATCTAAGATGCTTTGAAGAAAATGTTAATGCTTAATATCTGAGGTGTCAATTTAACATAAAAAACTTCTTTATATTAGACGAGAACTCGGGACCTATAAATAAATATTGCTTACAGAATAAAAAGTGCTTGGCTCCATATTTAAATTATAAATAGACTGTCGAATCAAAGAGTGATAAATAAGATATTCTGAGACGAAATCTGATGGGTTCTATTTGGAATCTAAATGTCATTAACACAGTCTATCCGAAAAGATATTACTTTCTATTTAAATTTATTAGACTTTTAGTAGAAGGGAGCAGTAGGGTGTCCACTTTTTTTCAAAATCAAAATTCTCTTGATCTTATTCACAGATTTCGTTCCAATGAATTTTGTCAAAATATTTCGTCCACCAAGAACGACCTTCTCATAAGGCAAAAAAATGAGCGTAAAGTAAAAATAAAATTTGTTAGAATAGCAAATTTCCTAACAATAGGGGACCAAACTTTGTCAGAAAATCTTGTCAATGGTTATCAAGCAATTACAGATATTTAAAAACCCAAATTTTGAAGAAAAAAAACTCAAAATGGCAACCGTTTAAATATGAATTTGAAAAAATTAATGTTCATATTTTCAAACGAGAGCCTCTCGAAATTTAAAAGTCAAGCAAAATTTTTTCAGAAACTACGTAATAGTCGGAGACAGTCCAAAATTTGCAAAAAATTCAAGATAGTGGCTGACGAAATTTGAAAACATCGATTAATTTTGCCATTTTAAGAAGCTACAGAGGTCAGAGTAATAAAATAAAATACAAGTAATACTCTTACAATTATCAGCAGAGTAACATAAATTTGGTTCACATTTAATGCACTAGATACTTCAGTAAGCACTAGATTGCGCTGACAGACAGCTGTTTAAAATAAAATCTTTTTAACTTTTGTTTTTTATTGATTCACAGACTTGAAAATATCTTACGTAAGAAATAGTTTTGACCACGTACCGCCACCCACCCCCCATCCAAAAGACTTTACGTAATTTATGCAGGGCGATCCACGATTGTTCTCATACCCGTTTCCGGACAAGATCGTACGACCAGTCTGACCCTTGTGCCCCCCATGGTGACAGCAGGCAGTTTCACAACATCAGTGCACTCCTCTAGTATCTTCCTTCATCAGAAAAACCTATATCCATGAAGTATAGTCGGGGATCCGAAGAGGAGAGTGAGCAGCCATTTTAGGTCCGTAAGATTTGATGATTGATTCTTGTGCAGAATGGTCTCCTGATTCCGAATATATCGGGTGCACATGGCAAATTCCCGGTCGTTTTGTTGTTATCTGAAATTTTCTGTGTTTAAATAAAAAATGTCATATCTCGGAAACTTATGCAAATGTTGACAATATTTTTTCATATTCTTTTGAAGAAGTGTGATATGCACAAATTTTATTAGCGGCGTATGTTGATTTAATTGATATTTTTCGAGAAAAACAATAAAATAACGTTTTAATGAAAACACATTTCTACAGTGTATTTTTTATTATTTCACAATTCTTTTTTTTTTAATCATATAGTACTCGCCGAGGCGAAGACAATTTCTTTTGAAATTTTTTCATTTGGACTATTAGTGTAATTTTTACCAAATTCGAAATAAATACAAACTTTTCACGTATGTGTACGCCTGTGTGCGAGGGTTCGTTACAGCGGGGGGTTTGGAAACTTCAGGTTTGAAACCTCGGCCGAACCCTCGCACACAGGCGTGAAAAGTTTGTAT
>CAKNWT010332902.1:0-13574 GCA_932066315.1 Andricus coriarius
ATTTCGTTGTCTCAAGTTAAAAAAAACACCCTGTATATATATATAGGATTACCATATATTGGTTGAGTATATAATATTATATATATATATATGGGTGTCTAAAAAGTCCCGGAACGGTTGCATATTTCCTTAGGTTCCTTATTCATTGGTGAGCTCTGTATTGATCTTGGTGATGATCTTCAAGTTTTTTTCCAAGCAGTTTACGTGTACGTTTAGCATTACCCAGGAACAACGACATGGAAGTAGCAAATTCTGTTCCCTTTGGTATACTTGATTATCGTGAGTCCCCTTGCCTCTCACGCTTCAGTGAAGATGTTCGAACTGAAAACCTTGAGCTTCTTGACAAAAAGCTATGCGATTGTAAAAATGAGTCAGAGCAATACGAATCATCTCCATATCAATCAAAGTAGCCTCTTGCAGAATCCGATTCTGCAATTCGCCTAAGCTTGGGGATTGCGTTGAGTATACTTTGCTCTTTAAATAACCCCAAAGAAAATAATCGAGAGGCGTCAGATCAGGAGATTTAGAAGGCCACTCGATTTAACCCCTTCTTCCAATCCACCTATGGGGGAACTGAGTACCCAAATATGCTCGAACCACTCTACCATAATGAGCCGCTGCTCCGTCCTGCTGGAACCAAATATTTTGAAAATTATAGCCCGTAATCTCCCTTATTCTTGGTACAATTTGGTTTCTAAAAAGCTGTTCATATGCACCGGCATAGAGATTGCCATCGATGAAGAATGGGCCTGTCAATGTATCATTCAAGATACCGGCCCAAACATTAATCTTTTGTGGATATTGTGTTTGACTCTCCAACATCCAATTAGGATTTGTGTCCGACCAATATCTACAATTTTGCCTGTTAGCTTCACCTTTTAAAGTGAAAGTAGCTTCATCTTAAAATACTGTATTGTACAAGAAAAGAGGATCTCTATCAATTCTGTCCATCATAATTTCACAAAATTCAACCCGACGATCAGGGTCGTCTTCATTGAGCTCTTGTACCAGATAAACTTTCTAGGGATGGAAATTAATGATTTTTAAAATATTTCGCACTGTTTTAGGAGCGACGTCACGCTCATCACTAGCTCGACGTAAACTAAGGTGTGGGGTTTCTACAAATGCTTGGGCCATATTCATCTGCATCTCCTCAGATCCTGCAGATTTTTGCTGAGCAGTTCTCTGAAGGTCCTTCATAGATCCATGATTCATAAAGCGCCTTACAGTTCTTTAAATTGTTGATTTTGAGACACGATTTAACCCTACTCTATTACGAAAAGTGCGATTAAAAAGCAAACAAACTTTCATCATCATTAATACAGATACCATCTCTCGTTCCAAAAGTTTAGCTTGCGCCATAATAATCTTTTTGCGAAAGATAGTAAGTATGTACTCGTAATACGTAAATTTAGTTTCGATCCGTAATATTGTTAAGAAGATAGGAAACGGCATAGGACTTATGGTATCGCCATAGGTATTGACTTAGGAATCGAAAAACGGTATATGACTTTTCGATATAACTCTTTGGGGAGGAACAGAACTCTCACCAGAACTCCTGGAACTTTTAATGGGAAATGGCATATATGATTTTACAATATTCAAAACGATGTAGCCAAGATCAATACAGAACTCACCAATGAATTTCTCTTTTAAATTTACTTCAGAAATTACACTGACCTCTTAAAAAACGTTGTTAACTTCAAATAACCCTTAACTGAACTGGAAAGTTACAATTGACCTATGACTTGGGTACGTATCTGAAATAAGGATTTTCCGGCGATTTCTGATGAGTGTGAGGTTTGCTGCTCGAGCGAAGCAAGGGCGACAATTACACGAGTCAGGTATCGCCGACCCTCGCCTCTAGCTGTGTACGATATTTTTCATAGCAACTCTATTGAAAATTTGATTGAGGTTCCTGTAAAGCGGGTTGCAACTGAGAGGTCCAACCGTAGGGAAGAAACATTTCAAGTTTTAACCCTAGGGTTGGAAGTCACAGTTTCAGCTCGCTTTACGAGTACCAATAATCGAATATTCAATAGAGGAGCTATTAAAACAAAACTGCACTTTATGTTACAATATCTGAATAAGCAATTCTGGGGCGAGGTGAAGAAATTAATGTAATAGCCTGCACAGATGTTCGTGTTTTTGGCCAGTTGTGGATTAATAATGTTGATGTTTCTTATGATCAAGACACTTTAGATTCTTTTCCCAAGGTAAAGATATGTTACTCCTCTTGATTTGAAAACCAAACGTGATTTATTATATTCCATATGAGTGTGGCTGTAGCTATATTGGGCAAACAAGTAGGCATATTAAAGTTAGAATTAGAGAGCATAATAACAGTTGTGAGAAAGACCCCCCCCCCCAAAAAAAAACAATAAAAATTGAAATTAGGGAAGATCAGGAAAAAGCGTTTGCCTCAAAAAACGTTCGCCCCACGTAGGAAAACTAACAAAAAAGAACAAAATCACCCGCAGGCCCTTGAAGGAGGCTAACTCTGCAGGACAATGATTCCCGGTAGATTACTTTAAAAAAATAGAAATAAACGCAAAAAATAAATATAAAACAAGACAAAAAATATACTCCCCATGATGCATTTATAAATTAATTGGTTTTGGGAAATCCCAACCTGAAAACCCTTTCAACGTCTTATGTGGGGCGGGAAGGCACCCCTGTGAGCAGTCACTGCCGTAATGTTGGTCAACCCTATAACCCTCTGCAACGACTCATTCAGTGTCCAGAGTTGTAAAGAAATAGGAAAATGCAGCTATTCGGAACATTATCCGTAATTTCACACATAAGAGTATTAAAATGTCATAAATTTACTCCGTCAATAACTTTTCTTTTAGTAATAAATTAAATTATATAGACTTGGACTTCAATTTCAGCAAACTCAATTTCTGCATGTCGAGAAATTGGTGCCGTTTGACGGTTGCGGATGAGAGGAGCATAACTGCGTGACGTTTTGTCACATTGCCTTAGTTTATTTTCAGGGTTGCATCCCAAGATTACAGAATAACGTGGAGTTTTTCGTAATGCGTCAAATCGCTAGATATTTCAGCCAATGATATTCTCCTAGTAATCTAGAGAACATTTTCATGGGCGCCACACTCAGTGTTTACACGGCCCTGATGTTTGTTTTGGAGATACTCACTTTGAGTCCAAGGTCAAAACCAAAACCGTGCACAAATTGAAGTCTGAGTTTAATATGCTTGAAATTAAAAAATTTAAAATTTTTTGCATGTATTGTATCAAGGAAAAAGTTTAATCCAGAAAGTCCCGGAATCTGGCTCGAAACCTTGGATGCCTCCAGAGCCAGGGTTGCTTTTTGATCGTCGTCCATAGGTTTTGGAAATGAACTTAGTAGCCTCAGCATCACCTAGTTCTAGTTCTTTTCAGTCATCTATAGGATAATAAATTGTTTATCATGAAATTGTTGTCGGAAATTACTTTTGCTTAGGCTTAGAAAGTCAGGTGTAGCCATTAGCTATCGATGCCTGTAATTTGCTACCGAATACCCTTCCCCCTTTTTGGAACTGTAAATTTATCCCCGCATAGCCTGGCCTGCCTGAAACTAACAATTTTCATATCGAGTACCTTATCTCCCCTTTTTCTACATCCTTTAAATAAAATTGTAAACGCCACTTTATCCTACCTCTGCATTTTTATTCACGAGTAAGATAGTATTTCAAAACCATGAAATTTTCCTGAAAGGCTGACCCGTCCCCTCTACCAATTACTTTAACCAAAGGGCTTAGGCTAGATCGGGCATCAAATTTGGCCCATGCCTCCTCTATTGAGTTTTGAGTGTCAATTTTATTTCTAATATAAAGCGTTAATGTATGAACAATGTGAAACTACAGAAAATGAAATTGATTATTGGAACCTAATATTTTCAAATGTGAATAATAAGAAGAGAAATAAAGATCTTATATAACATACACTTTAAACTTTTTTTTCACGACTCAAATCCCGAAATTCTGGAAATTCTGGATACATATACATAACAGACATAAACTTTTCTGACTGTGCGCGAGGGTACCGCAGGAAATCCCCTCTGGAAAATTTTTTCGGGTTATGGCCTTTGCAACAAATAATTAGGGTGAAAAATTAACACACGCGACGAATCTCTTATTCTTAGGTTTGCAGAAGCTTCTATTCCACGATTAAGCACTTCTTGTGACTACTCAACAATTACGTTATATGTATTCGTGTCCTTGGTACAGATTTAATATGTATGGTTTGTTCTTTAATTAATACATTTTTTTTAAATTTAGAAAAAATTTACTTTATTTTGCGGCGAGTTGAACGTCAGATTTCGAAACAATGATTTGGCGGAAAACCCATGAACGTTAATACGCGTTTTACCAGATTATATCCATGTGGAATCTTATACTTTTGTATCAACATTTTCTCATCTCCCCAGTGATAACTATACTAAATCATATCTCTCGAAATCTCAGAAATACCTATCGCATTCTATCGGTTGCAAGATGTTATACTTTTTTTATTAATAGTTTTTATTGAAACTTTATCAAATCTTATCTACATTAGACATGTATCAAGTCTGATTTTTTAGAACATAAACACTTTTTATCGAATTCTACTCGTCGATCAATCTTATACTTTTCTAACAAGAGAAACATTTTACGGATGAGTAAATATAGTTAGGCAAATACTAAACTCTGATAAAAATATCTTACATTATAAAGCATAGGCTTTGATAAATTTTTATTTTGATAGGAATTCATAGAATTTTAGTAAGAAAATGTTCATAAAAAAGTATATAATTTCTGAACAGATAAAATTTTATAGAGATATTCTTGATTTTGAAACATAGAATTTCACACAAGTCTTATGCTGATAAGATCTTATAGAATCCAAATAACTATATATTGTTAAAAAAGTATAGAATTTATAGGTGAATAGAGTTTGATGAAACACTTATTTAAATGTGTTAGTCCTTGCTTCAGCTTAAACTAATATTCTTAATAATTTACTATAATTTATATAAAACGTTCAGAAATTTGTTGTTGCGTAATCTGGCATAGCTTAGCCTTCAGATTAAATTCGTATTCATTTCAAACAAATTGAAATTGAGCTTGGGCGATAGTAGCAATTGGGATAGATTTCAGATTACGACGCAGAAATTGTTACTTTCGGTAAGCTTCAAAATGTTTCTGAAATCATAGGTAAAGTACATTATTATTTTCACCAATAAAATTAAGGATTACCGTGAATGTAAAGACCAGAGTATAAACCATCGTCATTTTTTTGCAATTAGAGTGAATACTGTTTATGCCTTATTGAAGAAGAGGCATGATCCTCCTCAAAGTTGTGGAAACCTGTACATAATAAACATATGTGACGTGGAACGACAAAAGCAGCATTAAGACCATGATCAAAATTTAATTTCCTGGAGCTCAAAGCGTGATTGGACAGTTTTTCCTGCTAGTTTTTTTGTGGCCTTTTCAATTTTGCTTTATGAATCATAATAAAACATGAAAATAACACTTAATATAAATGTTATTCATTGCTATCATTCATGTTTAACCTTAGTCAGCCGTAGTGATCCGTTGTTCTCATTCATATTTATCAAGCCTTCATGCAGATATGGACCGCTCAACTGTTTAGTACGAAAAAAAATGCGGCGACCTGAACGCTCGCTTGCATTTACTGCTAATTTTAAAATCATTAATCAAATGTTCACAACTGTTAGTAAGCAAAAAATTTTTATTATCTATTTTTCAAATAATTTATGTTTTAATATTAAAAAATAAGAATCCGGCCACATGAATGCGCGCTTGTATTTGCTGCTAGTTTTAAACTCATCAATCAAATGGTCAGTCAGTCATTTGAAAGCATAGAATAAAAAAAAAATGTTCTCAAAAGTTCAAACCTTTCGCCGCCATACCGCATGAGTTGGATGGGGTGGCGTCCATTTTTTCTTTTATGTTTTTCTCTCTCTTTTCGTGGTTAGTAAATTTTCTAATAATTTAACATAACTTTTTTCAATCATTTTCAACGTGCATGAGTTTTTCTAAACAAACTTGGCTGGGAATTCAAACTCAAGAAAATTTTCAAACATTTTTTAAATTTTTGTCAGTGATAAAACTAAAATACAATCTCAGTTTTTCTACCACAGCTAAATTGTACACCAACATGAGACTTCATAGACTACTTCCTAAAAATTTCAGTCTTTTTCATAAGTATGATAAGTCACAGCACGAGTTGAAGTGAAGAAACGAAATGTGCGAAATTCTCGGCGATCACCGCTCTTGCAGGCGACAGCAGTATTCCACGAGTTGAATTCGAGGTACAAAATTCGAGACATTCATGCATTTTTGTAAAACGCACATTTTGAATGAGTCATCACGTCTCAAGGTCAGAAGTGATTTCTGGTAGTACTTTCGCTGATCGTGCCGGCGATTTACGACAGTAGTGTACTATTCCGCCTATGGTCGGCATTTGTCGAGAATCATCAGACCAGCAGAAATTTTGAACAGCTTATTCACAAAAACAAAATGTGAAACTGTGCGAATGAGGACAGTGACGAAGATTAATTTTTCAATCAATATGATTGAATAATGAATATTCAAAACAAAATTTTAAATGATAGTACCAGGAATAATCATTGTATTTTCTCTGTTACAATGTATATATACATTAAGTATATACAATGTATCTAATAATGCATTTTTTCTAATGATAGAAACAGAGACAAACAATAGAAACGAAAGTAGACTTTGACCACTCTAACTCATACAATATGAAGGCTAATGGTTTCAAATTTGGAGAAATTTTTTTTTGATTATATGCTTTCAAATGGCTGACTGAACATTTGATTCATTTGGGGGCATTTTCTGCTTGCTTACTCGGCTATACCCTTTGTTTATTCCATCGTAGTTATTTGCATATTTGCGCTTTTTCTTCCGCTCTAGGCAAAAGTCGTAATTTTCATTTAATTGTCATTTCCAAAAGCTCATTCTATTCCTTAAAAATTTCACTTATACGCATTTTCTCTAGATAAAGTAATTTCCGAAAAAAGTGACTACTGGAATTGTTCAAACCTTTGAAAGAATATTATACCCTCTTGTAAATTAAAATTGAATGAAAATAATTTGTTTTGCCTACTGTAATTGGTGCTTATACAATTTCAAATTAATAGAGTTTGAAAACAAACAATATTGATTTTTTAATATCAGGCTATTTCTAAAATTTTGAAATTACAACATTTCTAAATGATCAGTTGTAAATTTAAGTTTCTCAAGTATAAAAAATATTGATTTAAAGATTTGAGAAATATTACTAGTAAAAATATAACTGTATTTGACAAACAATATTTGAATAACGGGCGCTTATTATACCAGACTTATCTTCTACGGATCAGCAAATACAAATTTCTAATAATTTGTGGAGACAGATAAGATTTCCAGATTCGTCAAGAAACTCCGCATCCATTAAAACATTGAAACTACGAAAAGAAAATAATTTTTTATAACGTATATCATTATCAATTATACAAATAATTCATGTTTATTTACTGCTAGTTTTAAAATAAAAAAGTTCCAAGTTTAACAAAATTTACACATGATTGGCTGTAAAACAAAATAAAAAGACAGTTATAATAAAGTATTGTTTTATTCGATCATTCTTTAATAATGATGATTTTTCTCTTCCTACAAAACTCTCTAATTTTTCTGGAATGGCTCTATCAGCTTAAAGTTTCAAATTTTCTTTAAATCTCCTTTGAAACACCTTACAAAAGACTTGAATTTCAAAAATAAAATTTTTGTAACATCCCTGGTATCAGAAGTCAACTTGAATGTTTAGAGGTTGATTTGGAGTGGGTTCCACATTCACTAGAGGGATGATTCTTTTGTGAGACCTTGTAGCATTAGAAGCTTATTAAAGTTAAATCATTATAAACCTACAATAATTTTCCTCGAAAAATATTTTTGCGAGGGAATGAAATAGAACTATTACCATTATTATCATGATTTAGGGCGAGTTCGTTAACCACCTATTTCGGATGAAAATTAAAAAATGTAGAGCATTTCAAAATTGTAGAGACCATTTTTTTCAAGATTCAAAAGTTATATGTACGACAATTCGTAGTACTGGGAAATTCAAACAATTTATGTTTACGACTTTTTTTGATGAAAAAAATTATAGTTATAGCATTTGAGTTATAGCATTTGCAAAATTAAGAAAAAAAAACGGTAATGAAAAACGCGTTTGACAACAAATGCCATTTTTTATTACATTCTCATCAAAAAAGGTGTTAGATTTGTGTAAAATTTGACTTCTTCAGTTTTCGTCAAATGTCCACGTTTTGGGAACCTCTGGCCCGAAAAACAGATCTTTGGTCTACTCTTCAAGTATTCTAAACTGAAGGTCAGGTTACAAGGTTATCATAATAACTTTTTGATTTTTCGTGAAAAATCGAAAACTAAAGCTTTGATCGCAAAAATCGAAAAAGCAAAAATTCAATTTTGCCGTCAAAATATGCAAGATAAAAAAAAGATGATTTCACAAAAATTATGTATCCGAAAAATATCTGCCAGTTTGTCATTGATCACTCTTTTATAAAATACTAAGTTTTTGTTTTACTCGAAAAAAAAACATAATTTAAAAGGAAGAAATGAAATTTTTGGACAAACAACACAAGCTACACAACAAATAGTGAAATAAAAGTTGTTTATCCAAAAAGGGCTACAAATGTGTGTTTAATAATGTTTTGATGGAACGCACAGTTTTGTCTTTAATTGTAAACAATAAAATAAAAAAATGAAATTTTTGGACAAACCACATCAGCTATAAAAAAAATGAACAAAAAAAGTTTCTCACTCAACAAAGAGCTAGAAATTTGAAATCAATAATTTTTTGACAGAAAGCGTACTTTGTTGAAGCGTGAAAACGACACTAGAAATAAAAAATTAAATTTTTTGAAAAACAACACAAGGTACGATCAGGACTGGCTGGGGCATTGAGGAAAGATTGAAGCCCTGGGAACTATAATACTCTGACGTTTTATTATTAGTAGTAATTACAAGTTACTCGTAAGATTTTAAGATGGCTTCGGATGACAATATTTTTTTCAGTTTCACATTTTTTTACTTGTGTTGATTGAGTGGAGGATCGTGATTAATATGTTGTACTTTAAAATTCATTAAGATTGGGCGATGCGAGCCTACTGGAGTTTCCTTGATTTCGTCTTTGGACAATGGAGTAATCGTGCCGCTTAGAATGTTTATTTTTACTCGTCTATTAGCACCATTATATATTCCAGCAAGATAGTTACTACTCTCCAATATTGCAAAAATGTCACCACAAAATGTTGATAATACAATATATTCTTGGGTTGGAATGGGCAAATAGTTTTTTGGTCCTTGAAGTACTAAAAGTGGTTTACCCACAGGAAAAGTATATTTTCGAAGTTCAAGATTCTGGTTCTGATTTATAATGGAAGTAAACAGAATAAATTGCAGGTGGTCAAGTTCATACAGAGGTCCGTCAGAAGAAGGAAGCCTGGTAGGTAAGGCCATGCACCTGGAAGTAGGAGACCTGGACCTGCCTGGAAAAGTTGGCTCGGCAGGAGGAAGAGACTCGGGAGGAGAATGTTGTCTGTCAGAAGAAGAAGATGGCATAAGCTTTTTTATGATTTTTTTATTAAAAAGAATTTTGCTGAGACTAAATTTTAAAATTTATAATATAAAAGAAGTTCCAATCATGAAAAGCCTATCATGTTTAATATTTATAACAATGATTGGTAATTAACTAATTTCATTAAAAAGGAGCCATTATAGTGATTTTAACTTTAAGGATTGACTAAAAAGGAATTTGAGAAAAATAAGTGACTAAAAGTGACGTTAGTGTCTGTGGAGTAGCCTTAAACCGATATAGATAGGCGTAATATACATGTCTCGTATATATAAATTACAAAATTAACTTAAAAATTTGACATAGCGATAACTAAATTCTTTTAAAAAGTTACGTACCTGCCACTGTGGCTTACATGCCGTACTCTATAAGCATTTAACATTCGGCGATTGAGGCCTACTGGAATTTCTTTGATTTCTTTTGGGGTTAATGGGGTAATCATGCAGCTTTCCATGTTGATTTTTGCCCGTGCTTTAGATTCAATGCGAGGATTATATGTATATATTCCAATAAGAACATTAATACTCTCCAATATTGCAAAGACGTCACCATCGAATGTTGATAATACAATTTGTTCTTCGGTTGGCATGGAAAGATAGCTGCACCGTCCTGTTAGTATATTAAGTGGTTTATGTGCAGGAAAAGTGTATTTACGAAGTTCAAATTGCCGATCAAGATTTTTATAGTGACTAAGCCGAATAAATTCAAGTTGTTCAAGTCCATATCCATGTCCGTCAGGAGAAGGAAGCCTGATAAGTGGAGTTATATACTTGGCAGGAGGAGAACGATGCCTTGGACGAAGAGTAGTATCATCAGGAGAAGATGACTTGTTCGGAGAATAAGGTGTGGCAGGAGGAAGAGAACTAGCAGGAGAACGTTGTCTATCAGAAGAAGAAGAAGAAGATCGGCTGCCACGAGGAACACCGGGAATAGGGGTACCATCAGGCAAACATTCGAATTGTGAACCTATCTCTGTAAAAAGAAACAGACGATTACTTGTCTTTTTCTAACACTTAGAACGGAATATCCGCCTTACAAGCGGATATAGTTTACAGTTAATATAATGATAGTGTAATTAATAAGGTAATATAATAAAACAATATCATAATAATATAATATCATGTAATATAATAATAATATAGTAATTTAATTTAAATACCGTAAAAGGACGTTCAGGTCTAATAAGTGTTAACAACAAATGCTTTTCTATTACTTTAACTAATTTACAAGTACACCCAGATAATAAATTATGTTTGCAGCATAAAGTTGGGTCGTATCTATGCTTCTGTACATTATCATTTTATTCTGAGATGGATGTTCTATCAGCAAGTAGCAGTTGATGTCATGCTGACGTTTTAATAATAACTTCAAAATCAGAAATATCGGTGCACTCAATCAATTTTAATTATGCAAATGTAGATACGCATTATACATTTTCATTAATTCTTTAGACTGAAGCAAAATTCGTTCCACTGGCAAAGCTATGAAAAACTTCTATGTTTACTGCGTAGACAATTTTGTGTCAGTGAAAATATAAATTTTATAAACAGATTACAAAAGTATATTTTTTAAATAATTATGTGAATTTAGACAGTAATTATACATTTTGATATTAAAATAATTCCTTTGACTGGCTCAAAAGTATTTTTACTCGTAAAAGTAATAAAATAGAATTAATTTGCTCCGCCGATAGTTTTTTGTTTGTAAGCAATTAAAATGAAATAATATCCTCAAAATTAACGCACTTATAGAACTGTGTGCATGCATAAAGTGTAAATTCTTTCAGTTTATAGAAACGCTTTTATTTTTAATGGAAAGCATTAATATGTGAACAATGTGAAAGTTGGTTCGCAGAGATGCGTTTGCTTGTTTCTTTCTGTTTTGAAAAGGGTTTCGTTTTATTAATTGAACTTTAAAAAAACGCGTAAGTGAATAAGGAAATCATGTTTGACTGGAAACATATAAAGTTCTTTGGAATCAATATTAAATCCTCGAAGTTGTACCAAACAATTTAATGGATAATCAGGCGTTGAGTGCTGAGGGGAAAACAATGAATCAAATGCATGGGATTCGATCCATTTTTGCCCTATTTTCTTAATATTTTCGTAAAAACTAATTTTTTCTATGTCACTGCATTTGAAAATTAGATTTTATATGATAGTTACTACTGGATAAAATAAGAAAATGACAATAATAATTATTTATTACAAAGACATAACATAAATAAATTTTTTCGCATGCACTTGGTCCATTGTCTACTCTCCAGTACTCAAGAAAGTGAAATTATCTGGCCGTTAACTTGTGGGTTGAAATCCCCTCCAAAATTTTGTTCTGGCTACGGCCTTGCAACGAATGATTAGGATAACAAATTAAAGAATGAACTTCGCGATGAATCTCGAATGTTTAGCTTCACAGAAGTTTCTATTCCCCGGTTAAACACTTTCTATGATTACTCAACCATTACGTATTATTTATTCGCGTCCTTGGTTCAGATTTATTGAGTATGATTTGCTCTTCAATAAATAAATTAAAACAAAAATTTCGGAACAGGTTACTATATTTGGCGATGAGTTGAACGTCAGTTTTTGAAATTATGATTTTGATTAAAACCCCTTGGAATTTGAAGCTACATTAAGAAAAATAAATTATACTTATCCACTTCAATACGCAAGCTTTAAACCTTTCACCAATTTATATCCATTATTCTGTTCAATCGACATTTCGTAATTGAAACTCTGTAATATCTCAACCACACAAACCTCATACCAAATTTTCTGTTCTTAATTTTTGGAAGTTTTTATTAACTCTATCCATTGAGATAGCCTAAAATTGTTAATAATCATTTTCTCATTGTAAGTCTATTAAATCCAGTGTCGAGAAATTTTTAAAATATCTATCACACTCTACCCTTTGCAAAGGCTCGTATATATATATTATTTAAAGCTGTTTTACTTTTATTAAAAAAATCACAATAAAGTTGCCGTTAAATTAAGAAGGACATAACGATATCCTGAATAATAACTATAATCTTCATTAACTTACTACACCTTATATAAAACGTTCAAAAATTGTGTGTATCCTACTCCAGCGTAATTTATACATGTATGACGCAGAAATTGTTATTTCGGGAAAGCATTGAAATTTTTAAAAAATTATATATATATAGTATAGTAATGTATTCACCAATATAATTCAGGATTACCGTCAAGGTAAAGACCAGAGAACAAACGATCCTCATGTTTTGTAATTAGAACGAAAACTGATGTAGGCGTCTATGAAGAATCTAATGAACAGCAAGGCCTTAGCCAGGAGTGTAGAGGTAAACAAAATTCTACTCTCCCTCCACTGAAGTTCTAGAAAAATGTACATAATAGATATATACCGTTTAGAGTGTGTGTGATTGTGCCGCTTGAAATCCCCCCTCGAATATGATTTCTGGCCGCGGCCTTGGTTAGCAGTGTATCTAATTCATATTCTGGTATTCCATGAGAGTATATATATATATTTTTATATATATTTTATATTTTTATATATTTTTTGATTCCTTAGGAATTGAACCGAAGGGCCTATGACAAAGCCACCGAACGCGTCCTCGGGTTGCGGATAGAGGGTCCCTGTACCAAGGGTTTCTGCTGAATATGGTTACAATAATTAATAAGCAGTCGCGGACAATTGTCCAGGGATGGTCCCGAAGGAATAACCCCTAAGCGGAGGCGTGACAACCGTGCCGAAAGCTGAATGGCACCTGGGTGAGGTGTCTCAAACGGTGACTCTGAGATACCGGGCGACCTCTCAGAGTATGCAGCCTTATCCTTGCATGCGGGGCTCTACAAGGACGGACGTAACCTTTTCCCTAGCTGCTCGTGGGAACAACAATGACAACACCAAACATAGTTGTAGTAAGTGCG
>CAKNWT010332905.1:0-15737 GCA_932066315.1 Andricus coriarius
TCACGAGGGATACTACATGAATTTTTAAATAGAAAGATACATTTTCAACCAGAGAAAAAAATTTGCAAAAAAAATTTCCTACTTTTACAAATAAAAAATAATCTTGATTACTCTTATATTAGAATATGACAAAATTTAGGCACGCTCTCAAAAAAAATTCCCTCACATTTTCATATTTTTCTTTTTATATACAAATTTTGTGAGGATTATAGATTTCTCGGGTGTCCCAAGTGGATTGATTACGTAAGTAGGCTGGTTTCATGAGAAAAATTAGTTAAAAAAATATGTGTTTCATCAAGATCTGCATCTTTTATGTTAACATTATTTGAATAAAATCAAAAATGTGGAAGTAAAGCAAGAAAAATATGATTTTCTCGGATCTTCCGGGCAACTTGAACCGAATTAATCAGAAATTATGTATGTGATCAGGGCTTTATTTTATATAATTTTTTTAATATAAAAAGGCAAAGAAGGGGACCTCATCCGGGGCTTTCATCTTTTGAAAATTGTATTTGATGCTAAAGCCGATTCTACATGCTTTGATATTACCATTCTCAAATCAAGGAGAAAATGTCACTTTTTAGTTTCGTAGATGAGTAAAGAAGAATCAAGGTATTTTTCTGATTAGTTAGTTAGTTAGTTTTAGGACGGGCGAGGAGCCCTTGATGAGCCCCTCTGGCGCTCAAGCTATAAAGCCTATTGTGACATACCCTTACTTATCCACTCTCAGTATTCGACCCCACTTGCTGCGCCACATTTTGCCAACTGGGCCGCCCTTTCATTGTCCTTGATCCCTGTGTGACGAGGGACCCATGTAAGAGCCACTTTGTTTCTTTCTGCAAGTTGGTTTAATGCCGTTTTGCATTCCCAAACCAGTTCTGATGTTATGTCTGGTTTCCCTATTGCAGTTAGTGTCGCTGGGCTTTCGGAACAGATCGTAATCTGTCTTCCAGCAGCGTTTCCTTCTATTAGTGTTTCAGCACAGCGAAGGACGGCCAGGACCTCCGCCTGAAAGACAGTAGCGTGTCGACCAAGTGGTATACCAATCCCTTTCCCTCTCTTGCTGTCATAAATTCCTGCTCCTGAACCTGCCTCACCCCTGGATCCATCTGTATACCAGATTTCCCCTTGGAGAAGTGGGTTACCATTTGCTTTCCACAGATCCCTGCTTGGGACACAGACGCGGAAAGCTTTGGCAAAGTTGAAGCGTTTTGTTATTGTATCTTGCCTCATCTATAGAATCGGCAATGCATTGATATCATTCGGGAGCCTAGTGTGCGTAGTCCCCTTAGTCCATCTATTTGCTCTTACCAGGCGGCCCATCGCGTGTGTCCTGCATTGTTTTAAGTTCCGCCTGTTGCCACCAGACCACGGCTGCATGTAGGAGCCTGGGTTTTAGCACATTAGAGTAGAGCCATGCAAGCATTTTAGGCCCTAGTCCCCATGTCAGCCCAAAGGCTCTCCTGCACAACCAGAAAGTCATGACGAATTTCCTGCATTGGGTCTCCACGTGCTTTGCCCAGTTCAGCTTTCTATCTAGGATTACTCCCAGATATCGAACCGAATCTGAAAACCTCAGCCTCCCACCACAAAATACAGGAGCGTCAACTTTTGAAATCTTATAGTTTTTCGTGAAAATGACCAAGTTGGTCTTTTCAGGATTTACCGAGAGCCCTGAGCTATCGCACCAGAACTCTACAATGCGCAGCGCCGACCTCATAAGACTTATCAGTGTCTACAGATGAGCCCCCCTGATTAGGATTACAAAGTCATCCGCATATCCCTGAGTATAATACCCCTCTTTATTTAGCCTTCGAAGGAGGCCGTCCACAACAATGCTCCAAAATTTTTCAAATATTTCGAAAGATTTCGAGGATTTCATTGATTTCTATGACTTCACAAATGTTTTGAATGATTTTCAAGATTTCAACAAATTTCACCAAATTTTAAAAATTTCACAGGTTCCAAAAAACTTTAAAGGTTTCTAGGTTTTGTAAAGGCTTTATAGATCTCAAAAGATTCCAAATATTTTTGCGGAATCCAACAAATTGTAAAGATTTCAAACGATTTCAATGACTTTACAAATGATTAAAAGATTTCAATAACATTCAAGTACTTAGAGATATTTGCAGAGCCCAAAAAATCTAAAAAGATTTCCGTGATTTTACAAAAGATTCAAGGATTTCAAAATTTTTTCAAGATTTCTACTTAACTGGCGGAGTTCAAAAAATTTTAAAGATTCTAAAAGATTTTAATGATTTCAGAAACGTGCAACGATTTTAAAAGAATTCCAAGATTTAAAAAATTTTAAAATTTCCATAGATTCCAAAATATTTTTAATGCTTCAATAGATTTCAAAGTTTATAACAAATTTCAAAAGATTAAAAAAGTTGCCTAGATTCTAAAAGATTTAAAAGGTTTCAAGTTTTTTACAAAGGATTTGAACATTTCAAAAGATTTTAAGTATTTAAGATTATAAAATTGCAGGATTGCGTAATATTACAAAGGTTGCATATGATGTTATGCAAGATTACACAAGAATACTAGAAATTACTTGAGATTACATGGGATTACAGGGCAGGGTGTAAGCCAGATTACAACTGTGGTTAAACCCTCGAGGTGGTAGTGAACTTCATTTTCAAAATTTTCTATCTTTTTCCTGACCATTAATATTTAAAGACAAGAGTCTTAATCCTGTAATATTTTGAAAGCAGAATCTTTTTTGCCTGAAAAAAAGTTATTTTGTCCAGCAAATTCTTTTGGATGGAGACACATTTCATTAAAACAATTTACAAAATTTAAAATATTCATGAGCCTGAAAAAGAAAAATTCGATGAAAAGGAACCGAACCGAATGTATTTCAGCTTTGACCATAAATGTCAAAGCAAGATTTCTGGAAATCAAAAACATCGGAATTGAACTTAAGAAAATATTTCTTTAATCTAAATAAGTATTTAATTGAAACACAATAGCCAAATTAATAAATGTTTGATTTAACAAAATAATTATTTCATTGAATTAAATGTTTGGTAGTTATAAATAATTTAATTCTAGTAATGAAACGAAATACTTATTTTAACTAAATAAATAAATATTTATGTAAACACACTATTTTGGTGATCTAAATAAATGCTTCATTGGTAAACTAAAAAAGTAAATGCTTCATGCATGAACTATTTATAACAAATAAATATATTTTTAATATGATTGATATTATTTTGAATGAAATAAATATTTACTTGATTTAAATAAACCTAAAGATTTGAATCAAGCATGGACCAATTAATTGATTCAAGTTCGTCCTTATCATTTCAATGAATCAAGCTCATTAAATAATATGACAATTCTTTTAAACGACTTATTAGATTTCAACAAATCTTGATCTTTTGAGTTCAGGAAATCATTTCCTTGATGTAGAAAATATTTATTTTAATCCGAAAAATGCAGACAAAGAATTCCTTTATTTAGATCAACAAGAGATATGTGCCTGGCTTAAATAAAAATAATTGCTGTCAAAGAATATTTTCATGTGGCTAAGAAATAGAATTCTAGTAAATAAATTTATATTTGTTTAATATATGTGTTATAAATAATTAAATTTATTATCTTTGAACAATATCTCGCAGTTTAACGCTATTTCTGAAACAATTTAAATTTAGTTTAATGGAAATGATGCGTGGCCTATAGATAAAAAACAAATTTGATTAATTTATGACAAATTTGTTAATAGCATACATTTTTTACGTTTTGTTGTAAGTTTTTTCCTATATAACGATCTAGGAGTCAATACAACTGATTTAAAATAAAAAATAAGGTTTTCAGAAGTTGAGCATCAATATTCAGTCGAATGCACTAATATATAAATTTAGGATGATTTTATATATTCTATTATTAGAATTCTGCGTCGGAACAGGAAATTTTCCAAAAGAATTACAACCTTGACTTGGAGCAGTTAGTTTTATAAAAAATTTATATTTCTGAGACAGGGTAGGGAATAAATTAAATAAATAGAAGGAAAACTTCGCCAACGGAATTAAAAATTCTGTCAGTAAAGAAATACAATTTTGATGAAAAATCCTCAATTAGAATAGTGGCTACCGGAAAGAATTATAATTTTTATTTTTAAACTTGGAATTTTCGGAAACAATTATAATCTGACTTGGACAAGGGAATTTTTTCAATGAAAGGGAAATTTTGGAAAATATTTTCAATTGTAATCCAGACGACGGGAACTTAAGATAATCCCTGTTGCAAGTCAGAATTCGTCCCAATTTTATACCTCCCATTATGAAATTTAGGAAAAAGTGGGTTACTATGTTTCTGAATTATAATATACAAATTAGTAAATAAACATAGTTTTAACTTGAAAGAGTTCAAATTGAGAATTACAATTCTAGTCTCAAGCCTTAAGAATGGATTGCCCTTACAATTAAATGATTATGTAAATTTTGAAATCAGCTTGACACCTATAATATGCTCTAAATAGTGCTTTTAATTGTCTGTTCTAAAAACATCTCATACCTTCATGACTTCATGACTTCATGACATCTCCCGTCTCGATACATGAATTTATCAATTCCACACCAGCAGCCTTACTTTTTTTTTGTCTCAATTATATCTTTAATCTCAGTGACATGGAATTTTTCAATTATTTTGTCTATGCATTATGGACTATGTTGCAGTTCTGTTGCCCCATATCTTATCTTCTCATAATTCTTTAAGAACATATTTTAAGGTGTACACTATCCGGTCTGTATCTTTGTATCATAGAACTTCATATTTTCTATATATCTCTTCTTCTGCTCTGATTTTATCTTTACTGTCCTTGACTAGTCGTTTAACTTTCCTCTTTTTGTTTCTGTAGTCACTTTCAAGTCTATTTCTCTCATCGTCGCTAAGGCTTGTGATGTTCAATGTTCTCTTGTACGCTTCTTTCTTTTCTTGTCGAACTGCATCGATTTCATCATTCCAACATGCATCGCCAGACTTTCTTCATACAACCGCTGTACCACACACTTCAGTCACAGATTTAATAATGATATCTCGTGACATAGTTCAGGCGCCCCTTATATCTTTATTGCTCATAAGCGCTTCCTAAGTCGCCCTATTCATGCGTTCGTCTAATTTATTCTGAAAGTCGATTTGCACTTCCGCTTTCTGTAAATTTTGAATCTTTATTCGCGTTTCTTTCATTTGTTTGGTTCTCTTTCTTCTCCATCCTCGCCTTTAGTTTATTTTGGATACTAGAAGGTAACGGTCAGTATTGCATTCAGAGCCTCTCATGACTCTTGTATCTCTTACTAGTTCTCTTAGTTTTTCATCCGCAATAACGAAGTCAATTATACTATGGCTATTTCTTTTACGTCAGGTGTACATGTGGATAATTTTATGTCTAAACCAAGTATTTATAATAAATAGGCCCTTTTATAAATAAAAGCTAACTAATCTTTCCCCGTTATCAATTTTTCTTGAATTCCCAAAATTAAATAGCACCCTTTCTGCATCTTTACCCTGACGTTGGACGCCAACCCATCCGTTCATATCCCTTAGCAGAATGATTCTTTCACCATAATCGCAAGTAGTTATTATATCTCTTAATGTGTCCCAGAAGGCGCCTTTGATTTTGCTTGGATCACTTATGAACAGGCAATTGTCGAAATTCTGGAATTTGAGAGACAAAAAAAATAATGTTGACACCAATTTTACTTGGAACAGGGGATTACACTGAAAAATTATAATTTTTATTTACAAGCTCGGAATTTTTTATATGAAAAGGGAATGGTGGAAAAGCATTTTAGTCATTATCTAGACGAAAGGAATTTGACAAAATCCCGGTTAAAAGTCAGTATTCGTCACAATTTGAAACACCACTCTATCGAGAAATTGGAAAAAGTTAATGGAACGGGAATTTTCGAATATAATTTTCATTCTAATTTAGGAGAATGGAATTCAATAAAAAAGTTTGTATTGAGAATTGTAATTTTAGTCCCAAATTTAAACGATGGATTGAGTTGAAAAGTAAAAGATTATATAAATGCTGATTCCGGAGAAGGGCATAATGTTTGAGTTATAAAAATGGAATTTGGAATTGCGCATTGAAACACATATGATGCGCTCTAAAAGTCATCAAAATATTACGGAGGATGATTTGGACCTAGAGGGGTGTAAATAAATCTTACTACTTCTCATAAGAAGTGGACAAGAAAATGTTACACAAGAAAAAGTTTTACTAAAAAAGAAAGATCCAAAGATATTGCAACTTCGAGAAAAGTTCAGCTCACATTCACTATGTTATACTAACTGTGAAGCTTCGCATGAAAAAAATGCATAACTTATTTCTATACAAGTTTTGCAATTATGTTTAAAAATTCAGCAAATAAAGTTTTTCTTATCAAAGAGTTTGAAATTTCTTATTTCATCATTTTGTCATTATTTAAAAACATCTTGTACCAAAAAATTAATTTTTGACAAAGTTGTGAACTAAGTAGTTGAATTTTCAACCAAAACAGAATAAATATATTTAAATTAATTATTCTGTTAATGAATTGAAATGGACATTTTAACCGAGAAAAAATTCAAGCAAACTGATAAATTTTTAGCGAAATAATTAAGTTTTTAACCAAGAAATAAAAAAAATGTTAACCAAAAAGAGTAATTCCTCACCCGGGAATCCAAAAAGAGTGATATCTGCAGAAGAGAATACTCGTACACAAGGCGAACTTCTTCTCCCAGTTTTTTCTTGTGCAATTCTGTTACACAAATTGTCCTTTTGAGTTTATGTTTCTAAAGCTTTTTGCTAAATTATATTTTCTGTTTTTTTGTTGCAGAGTTAGGTTGGAATTTCGAGTGTTTACCTAATGGGGCTCCCATTCCTGGTTTTCCTCGTGGCAGACCTTCTAATTCTCTTCAAAGGTCTCCTTCTGCCAGACCTCGTTCTCCGCGTTCTCCGGTCAGGTCTTCTCCTCCTGCCGAATCTTCTCTTCGTGCCAAGTCCAGAACTACTTCTGCCAGACGTTCTTCTATTCGCCTAGGACGATTCACAGTTAAGCAGCTTAGAAATGTTCGACTTATTCCTCACTCGAATCCAAATCGGCTTTTTGAAATTCGCGCATACAATTTTCCTCGTGATGCACCAATTTATGTAAAAAGAAGATGTAGTGTCTCTGCGACCATGCCAACAGGCAAACAGGCTGTATTATCAACGTCCAACGGTGAAGTATTTGCAATATTAGAGCTAAACAATACAGTTCTCCGTGGAATATATTCAATGAGATTTGGCCCTGCAGCACGTATAACAATAAACATGTACAGCAACGAGGTTAGAAAAATGACCACAGAAGAAATGGAGGAATCTCCCTTGGGCACCAAAAACCTAATCCTAAATAATTTTCAAACAATAATAGTAGACGGCTGTCTTTCACAACAATAATTGCATTTCTGTTTGTCATTTAAATCTAAAATATGATGCTGACCGCAAAACTTCATTTTAAAAATGTCTTGATTTTTCCATCACCAAATTTTTGTTTTGCTTAATCTTAAGTATTCAAAGTCCATCGTTTCATTCATGTAACATTTTTTACATCGAACATTTTATAATCGGAATAAAATAATACATAATTGAAACGTATTTCTTTTTTTTAGTCAAGAGGGAAGAGTTCTTAACAAAAGACTTGAATTATCAACAAAATAATTAAACTTCAGCAAAGTAGCTCAATTTTCAACCAAAGTGATAAATTTTCAACTAAAACGATGTATTTCATCAAGATATTCATCTCTTATCTGAAAATGTTTTAAATAAAATAAAAAATTTGGAAGTTAATCAAGAAAATTATTATTTTATCGCATTTTCCGGGCAACTTGAACCGAATTAATCAGAAATTATGTCTGTGATCTAGGCTTAATTTCACATAGTATCTTTTAAAGCAAAAAGGCAGAGAAGGAGACCCCATCAGGGTCTTTCATCTTTTGAAAATTTTATTTAACGCTAAACCCGATTCTACATGCTTCGATATAAAAATTTTTTAATTAAGGCGCAAAATGTCAATTTTTTGTTTCGTGGCTGAGTAAAGAGAAAGCATGTTATCAAATCTTATTATTTAAAGATAAGCAAAATAGTAATGTGTTTGGAACACTGATTGTTTGTACAATATTGTATATTTGTGTTTCGTCACTGATTTAGACAGCTGTTTAAAACCGTTCTTTGCGAATTTAGAATGATGGCAGACTTATTTACCAAAAATTTTTTCTGCAATTATTGGTTTGTGCAAATGTGAAGGGCTTTTCAGAACATTTAGAAATTTTAAACAATTCTCATTTATATTAATAAAAATTTTCCTAAAAGTTTGGAATGATTATAATCTAATTTATATGATTTATATGATTCCAAAATAATTTAAAGGTTCCCATGGATTTCGAAGATTTCAAACAATTTTAAAAGATTTTAAAATATATCCAAGATTTCCAAGATGTTGGCAGATTCTGACAAATTTTGAATATTTCAAAAGGTTCTAAAAGATGTCAAAATATTGCTTAACATTTCAAAAAATTTCATAAATTTTGAAAACGAGTCAAATATTTCACAAAAATTTCCGAAGATTTCCAAAAACATTGAAAAAAATTTTATTAACTTTCAAAATGTTTCGAAACACCACCCGAATTTCAAATATTCTAAAATATTTAAAAAGTTAAAGAAGGTTTCGCAAAGACATAAATATATTTTAATGGTTTTTACACGGATTCCAAAACATTTCCTGAAGATAACTTATATTCCAAAAGATTTCAAAGTATTTCTTGAGATTTCAATGATTTCACAAAGACGTCACAGATTTCAATATATCTTAAATATTAAAAGGAAAATCCTTAGAGTTTAAGTTTTTCACAAATATTTCCAACATTGCAGAAAAATGTATAAGATTCGAAAAGTCTTCACAGATTTCAAAAGATTTTATAGGTGTCAAAACATTTCAAAGGTTTCAAAAATTTTCAAAATATTTCAAAGATTACATAGTTTCTAAAATATTTCAAAAGACTTGGGGGATTTCATTGGTGTCTATGATTTCACAAATGTTTTGAATTATTTTCAAGACTTCAACCAATTTCACAAAATTTTATAAATTTCACAGGTTCCAGAAAACTTCAAAGGTTTCTAGGTTTTCCGAAGGTTTCATAGATTTTGAAAGATTGCAAAGATTTTTACGGAATCCAAAAAATTGTAAAGATTTCAAAAGATTTCAATGATTTTATAAAAAATTCAAAGATTTCAAAAAAAATTCCAAGTATTCAAAGATATTTCCAGAGCCCGAAAAACTTCAAAAATTTCAAAAAATTTTAGTGATTTTACAAAAGATTCAAAGATTTGAATTTTTTTTCAAGATTTCTAAGATATTGGCAGAGTTCAACAAATTTTAAAGATTTCATTCATTTCACAAAGGATGCAAAGTTTTTAAAAGAATTCCATCATTTTAAATATTTCAAAATTTCCATTGATTCCAAAATATTTTAAATGCTTCAATAGATTTCAAAGATTATAACAAATTTTAAAAGATTTCCCTGATTTTGAATATAATATTTAAGATGATTCCAAAGCTGACGCGAAGTTTTGAAAGATTCAAATAGATTCTAAAAAAACCGCGTTCAATTCACACAGTTGTTTACTATATTTGTTATAAAGAATGTAATTTATTAACTTTTGAAAATATTTCGAGTTTAATGCTATTTCTGATACAATTTAAATTCAATTTAATGGGAAGGAGGTGTGACCTAAATATAATAAACAAATTTAATTGATTTATGACAAAACTGTTTATAGAATCAATTTTGAACGTTTAGTTACCAGTTTTTTCTTATACATTTACAAGTGATCAAAAATTCTCACTTGGAACAGGCGACTACCCCAAAGAATTATATTTTTTATTTTCAAATTTGGAATTTTCGTAAAGAATTACAATCTGAAATGGGAGAGGACATTTTTTGAATGAAAGCGGAATTTTCAAAAATAATTTCAATCATGAAGCAGACGACGGGAACTCAACAAAATCCCTGGAGCAAGTCAGAATTCGTCCAAATTTGAAACCTCCCTTTATGAAATTTAGCAAAAATGGATTACTATATTTCTGAATTTTAATATACAAATAAGTGAATTAATGTAGTCCTAACGTAAAAGAGTGAATTCCTTGCATGGGTCAGGAATTTTGGAAAATAATTTTAATTCTGATTTAGGAGAAGGGAATTTATGTTTAAATCGTCGCTCAAGTTGAGAATTATAATTTTAGTCCCAGACTTAAACGATGGATTGCGCTTAAAATAAAAAATTTATATAAATTTTGATATCAGTTTGACGCGTATAATATCTGAGATAACAATTATCAGTTATACTAATTATAGCTTGATGTTCTGGAATATTCGTTATTCTCTAAGTGGAAAATATGAAGATTCTTTCTACTCTCGTAGTTTTTTTGGGCTGTTATCCTCAATTCTATTGGTGAATATAATAATATAATATACCTGTAATTTTATTTACATTTTCTGAGCTACACGCAAACAAAAAATTGTGCTTTTCAATCTGCATTCTATTCTAATTGATATTTTCTTTTGAATTTTAATTAAGTTTGTCCGAAATGACAACAAAATTAACCGAAATATTTTATAGTAATGTTAAGAAATTCTGCAAATACAGTTTTTCCAATAAAAGAAATTAAAACTTTTTATTTGATATATTCTTAATTGTTCAAAATCATCTTCAACCGAAAAAATTACTTTTAAACAGTAGTTAACTAATTAGTTACATTTTGAACGGAAACAGATTAAATTTATATATGCATTAATGAGATGTAATTTCTAACAACAGATGGATCATTCACCAAAAATACAATAGTCGACTTTACAACCAACAAAATTATGGTTCAACATAACGCTATTATTCAGTTCGCATTTTAGAAGAAAACCAGTAAAAGGAGGTAAAGAGAAATTCTTTGAAAAATGGGGAAAAAGGGGAATAGAGGAAAGATTGTGAAATATGTGGAATAAATACACAAGGCACACTTTTCTTCCTCTTTTTTCCTTTGTCTAACAACTCTTTCTAATAACCCGATTACACTGATTTTTAAAGATATTTTTCTCCCTTTTAGAGTCTCTTAGTGCAATTCTGTTACTCAAATTGATTTTACTTGAGCTTGAGTTTTTAAAAATTTTTTCTAAATTGTATTCTCTGATTTTTGTTTCAGAATTGAGTTTGCACTTCGACCGTTCAACGGATGGCAACTCTACTCCTGATGTTCCTCATGGTGGACATTCTTCTTCTCTCGATTTGTCTCTTTCTCTTGCCATACCTCATTCACGGCAATCTTCCGTCAGGCCTCCTCCTCCTGCCGTATCTTCTCTTCGAGCCGGATCTAAATCTCCTCCTGTCAGACATTCTTCTATTCGCCTAGGTGGACTGACAATTGATGAACTTAGAAATGTTCGGCTTATTCCTCACAAGAATCCGACCGGTCGATTCGAAATTCGCAGATACACTTTTCCTCGTGATACACCAATTGAAGTGAAAGGAAGATATAATGTTCCGGCGACCATGCCAACAAGCGAACAAGCTGCATTCTCAACGGCGATTGGTGAAGTTTTTGCAATATTAGAGCGGAATAATACACTTCT
Organism: Andricus coriarius; assembly: GCA_932066315.1. Classification (NCBI taxonomy): domain Eukaryota; kingdom Metazoa; phylum Arthropoda; class Insecta; order Hymenoptera; family Cynipidae; genus Andricus; species Andricus coriarius. Next base: position 11,650 of record CAKNWT010332905.1, read on the forward strand.
TCGTGAAATATATTTAGCAAGATATGGCCCTCAAGAACGGGTAAAAATAAACATGTACAGCAGCGATGTTAATTTCATGACCACAGAAGAAATGGAGGAATCTCCCTTGGGCAGCAAAAACCCAATCCTTAAGAATTTTCTAACCATAATACTAGATGACCGTCTTCAACAGAATAGATAACAATTTTTTGTAGTGCAAAGTTAAAATATTAGGATGAACGCGAAACCTCATTTTTAAAATTATCTGATTTTTCCTTTTGTTTAGTTAATCATATTCGAAGACCAGCATCTTATTGTTATAATATTTTTAACATCGAATCTTTAATAATTGGAATAAGACAGTACCAGAATAGAACGTATTTTTTCATTAATACCAAAAAATACTGAGCTGTAATCCAACGAGACATCAAGTGAACAGCGAGTTATGACGGCACTACCTGAACCTTCTCTCTTGTTCCAGCGCAAGTATGTTGGTTACCTTCTTGCATTGTCAGTCATGCCAACTAAGATAACCAATAAAATAGATACTCCAACTACATTTATTTGTTAGACAAATCAATTAGTGGTACAGATGACTAAAGTATTAGTAACTCTGACTACTAAAACATTACTTACTGAAATTATTCCCGAGTGCTACAAACGGCTTCCTAAGCTGACTCTTTGCTTACTCGGAAAAACTAATTGAATAGTTGTAAGACCCATTAAATGCTTTCATATTCAAAAAGTAGTAGACACAACTAAACCTTTTTCTCAGAGTATGCCAGTAGTTCAACATATATGCTCTAAATAGTTAATCTACTGTAAATAACTTGTATGCCATTGAAAATTAGTGGTAAACGAGTGCAAATGCAAGTCTCTGGTGTGATGTGTTGACGCTATAAAATTACTTGCAATGCAATTTATTTCGCCGGAAAGACTAGGTCGGGCCAACGTTTGCTGCGATTCGTCAAAAAAAGCAATCATCTAGAAACGAAGAAGGGGAATACCAAATTGGAAAACTGTGTTTGTTTGTACGTTTAAAAATGCTGTCGCACAGCGTGCCTCTTGAAAAAGGAAATTTTTGTTCCCGGGCATGTTGCAAATTCGTCATCAACTCAAAAATATGAAGACGAAGATGAAGATCAGTCGGTCGGCGATATCAATGATTCGAAAAAATCAGATCCGACGTTCGAATGCAAAAAAGTTGATGATTTATTGAAAGTTCAAAACGTAGATACACTTCTACACGAGCTTGGTGCACCTCTAATCAAAAAGAAAGTTTTGGAAACACAGTAGAAAAATAAATTCAATTTTTCGAATCTTGTGAATCATCAGAAGGATTTCGGTATGAAACCAGAATGGATTTTTTTTGCGACTTCGCATGGAAAAGGGGCTTGTAGTGGTATAGGGGTGCTATCAAAAGAAATGCTTATAGAGCATGTTTGCAATACGTTGATGGAAACTACTTAAATTCTACTATCAGTCTTTCCCAATGGCCCAACGAGTTTTTCAAAAACATTGATTTTGATTTTTATTCTCATGCTGAACACAATGTTCACGAAAAAAATTGCAAATTCGTTTTATCCAAGCATTTAATGTCAACAGTAGCCGGCAGTATTACCACTTTTCAGCTAAGAACTGAACAACCGTTCAGCGTAAACTTTTTTCAAAAGACCCGAGATTTGTCGATCATGTCATAGTGAAAAAAACGTACTGATACTTTTTTTCAACTAGGGAGACAAAGAAGAAAAATAGAAATGGTTTAATGAACGAAACGCAACAGGGCAAGACAACAATACTACAAACTTCTTTTTCTTCTGGAACTGTCATAATTATGTAATATTTTTAAACTCCTTTATTAATTATGATAAGTTTGATATTGTAGGAATTGTCGAAGCCTAGTTCACTCAAATGCCCAAAAACTTGTACGCGAATAATAAATATAATCATTTCTTCTCTAACGCTTTAAAAGAAGATTCAATAGGTAGAGCCCGTGGCGGCCTAGTCCTTTTTATAAATACACTTTATTATAATAGTGAGCTCATACATAAATCAGAGTATTTGATATTGGTTTGAATTTGTAGCGCAAATTAAATCAATTTAATTGCAGGAATCTGCTATTTTAACCCGACTGCAGTTAACAGAGCCAACCATGCCTCAGCCTTGGCCTTCAATATTCTAACTAGAACTAAGTGCTCCTCATTGTCTTCCATTATAAAAATTCATGACTCTATTATAAAGAGTTCCTTATTCTATGCGGCCCACATTATTGGATTGAATTATCTAGATGTTTCCGAAAAAGCACAAGCCGGTCCTTTCAAAATTCTTCTGCACCTACCAAGAAATACGTCTGACTTGGTTGTTCGAATGGAACTAGGTCTACCCTGTGTGTCATACTAAATTTTAAAAATGGCGCTGAATTGGGCTGCAAAGATTTTTGGTATAAAAGAGTCGCATTATCCTAAACTTTGTATGTCATAAGTCACAATCTCCTGGATCTCAATGGTCCCAATCTTCTAACTTAAATCGATACTACAGCTGAATACCGTGATATTTTGCATTCGCGGGATCTGTTCAGATTGGAAGACAGTAACTTTATTATAATGCGCATTTTCGCTCAAACAAGAACTTCCTCCAGATCTACAATAGATTTGCCGGTTATGTAATCTGAGAGAAAATGAAGATCTTTTACACATCCTCGCCAAATGTCCAATCTACTTGCCCGTTAGAAATAGTTACTTGCGTAACATTGGTATGATCAACGAGAACAATCTTCACTTATTATTGTTAAACATAAACCCTGGGATGCTTCGTTCGATATACAACTTGATAAGTACATGATTAAAATTCAGAGATTTCTCTCTATTTGAATAATAGACTACCCAAACTCGACCAGCACGACCTAAAAACCCATTGTACATACGATATTATAACTTTTCTTTTATTCTGTTATTTATCCTAACTTTGCCGATTTTTGTAATAGTGGCCTTCCTTTGTCACAGAACCTTGTATTCTTAGAGGCAATAAATATACAAATAAATTTCAACAAAATATTTGAAGTATAAGTCAAGGAGATACATTTTTAAATAAAATGCTGAATCTTAAATCAAAAGTTGACGTAAACACAGTTTTATTGTATAGGTACGAAACTTTGCGTCATTTTCCTCTATAGTTTCGGATTCTGCGTTACCAACAGTAATACGATCATCATAAGCTTGGGCCATTCGTAGAGTTAAAAACAAATATTGTGTTTCAGATATCACATTGAATAATGATACTTTTTCTTGATAAAAATGATATATGTAGCTTATCACTCTCGAATTCTCACGTACACTTCCCATAATATTTTATGAAATTATTTATTTATATCCCGTGAAATATTAAAAACCCTATACGATCATGTGCAACCCTTTACATTTCTAAAACATCTCTTGATATTTTATTAAAATATTTTAAAATCTCTTGTGATCGATTGAAAATATTTGAAACCATTGAAATCTTAATGTCTGGTACAAGTTTGAAAGAAAATTTATAATATATGATATTAATATTAACATATTGATGTGCAAATGTAAGGTAGTTTTTTATATGTTATTACACTAATTCTAAGTTGGCACAGGGAATTTGTGACAGAATCGTAATTGTCCCATTGAATAGCGAATTTTCTAAAGGAATCATAGTTCTTAGCTGGTTTGGATCCGGAAAATAATTTTAATTTTGATTTTGAGGAAGGGAATTTAAAAGAATTAGAAATCTTTAAAAGTACTTTAAATTCATTAGACATGAATTTTGCATTACAATTAAACGTAAAAGAATATATAAATTTGTATATCATTTTTAACGAATTTAATAACTATGTTTTTTCCTTGGAACTTACTCTGATGAAATGCAAATATCTCATCAGTAAAATGTTGATTCCTGTTATGCATGAGATAACAAATATGAGGTATACTATTAATATGATAAACAAAAGAAATATTGATGTGTTAAATTGTCAACCATCGTTTTCATTGATACATTAATCAGCTTCTCCTCTGATTAGAAAAGATGATGATTGTTTCTACTCTCGTCTTGTCATTTATTGTTATCTTCAATTCTATTGGTAAATA
>CAKNWT010332906.1:0-12364 GCA_932066315.1 Andricus coriarius
TTGTTAAAAGTGTCCTTTTTTGGTGAAATTCAACGGATTGAAAATTAGTTTGTTTTTGTTTGGTATCACTTTTTTAAACTAAAAATTTAACGAATCTTTTAACTATTCGGTTTTTGATTTAAAATTTATCTTTTTGTGTTAAACATTCAACTATTTGGTTGAGAATTTAACTATTTTGTTAAAAATTAATTTTTTTACTAAAAATGTAACTATTCCCTTGTTGGTTGAAAATTGATATTTTTGATTGAAAATTGATCTTTTATTGTTGAAAATTCAATTATTTTGTTCGAAATTCGTATTTTCTAGTTGAACTCAACTGTTTTTTATTTAAAATAATTTTTTTGGAACAAATATTTGGTTTAGAATATGAGTACTTTTTTAAAAATAATTTTTTTTTTTGCTTAATCATTCATGATTTTAGTTGAAAATTGAACTGTTCGCTTGCAAATGAACTTTTTTGTTGAAATTTAATATTTTTGGGTTAAATCTTCACGAATTTAGTAGAAAATAAATGTATTTTGTTAAAAATTCGTCTTATTGATTAGGAAATCAATCTTGCTTTTTTGAATATTCATCTTCTGGGTTGAAAAATCAACTTTTGATTAAAAATTCAAATGTTTTCTTAAAAATTTGAGTAATTCGTTGAAAATTCAACTATTTTTCAATTCATACTTTTTGTTTGAAAATTTAACTCTTTGGTTAAAAATTCGTCCTTTTGGATTAAAAATGTATCTTTCAGCTCATAGAGTTCACCACATGTCACTTTGGCATATTAGCAACTGAACTCACTAGAATAAAAAAAAAAAAACGCTAAGTAAACGCGCCATCCATGTTTAGCCAATGGCTTAAGGCCCTTCATCAGAATGTGAAATCGGTTCTGACTTTTCAGGCCGCACCGTTGAATACTTTTGTATAATTTTGTTCATACGTCATCTACATAATGATATCTAGCAGCATACAGAGCCCGTTTTCCGATAAAATGTTTATATTTTGTTTAATATTAAAAAAAATGCGAGAACAATAACAGTGATGCTCAGTGTTAGCTGTCCACGAATTTTCCCAGCGTGCCTATGGACCCTTGTCAAACCCTAGTCGGCAGGCACCCCGGAGCGAGTTGACTAAACCGGAACGAATGACCCTTACATTGTTATGAAATTACGACCGGTTAGAAAAGCTGACATTACGAAATCATGGATTAATTATATTTTAATTGTCCAAATTAATTTGTTCATATAATAAAAATAAAGTAAAAAAAGATTCATGAAGATCGGTTAATATTTGCAGTAATAGTGGTAATCTCATAACAATGCAAGGGTCATTCGTTCCGGTTAATTCGACTCGCTCCGGGGAGTCTACCGATTGGCGTTTGACAAGGGTCCACAGGCACGCCACAAAAATGCAGAGATACCTAACTTTGATCTTGACTGCTATTGTTCTGTATTTTTTATCATTAAACAAAATATATAAACATTTTATCTAAAAACCGGCTCTGTGTGCTTCTAGATACGATTATGTAGATGACGTATGCAAAAAATTAGATGGAAATATTTAACCTTGCGGTCTCAAAATTCATAACCGTTTACACATTCTGATAAAGGGCTTCAGCATCTTAGATGTTTTTTGTTACATTCTCATCCTAATTAGAAGGTATTGGTTTTATGTAAAATTTTGCTCGGTTTTCATTAAGTCTCCACGTTTTGAGACATCCTGAGTAAGAAAAAACGATTTTTACGAAGGTGTCTGTCTGTCTGTAGTCTGTCTGTCTGTCTGTAGTCTGTAGTATCGAACATTAGAACATCATTGAAAAATGAAGATGTCTAATTCGCGTTTGCTTGACGTTTGTAGAGGAAACGAAGGAAAAAGGTCGATCCGGTCTTCTTCGAAGGGCAGTAGGCAGGGGGTGAGAAGGATCCCGATTGAAATAAAGCAATTAGAGAATTACCATACGTAATACCCGACGTTTCCGAAAGCAGTACGAGGCGAAGCACGCACGTACTATGCAATGCTATCTGATACGAGCGTTTCCTTGCTTTAAGCGAAGCATGCAATAACACCGTGCATTCTTGCTATGTGGCAACTGGCATGGCATTGCTGTACTGTGCTGTACTGTACACTTCCACAGTCTTCCATTAAGCTGGTAGCTGTCGCCATTCAGGAGTTTCACTGACTCTTGGGAAAACGCTCTTTCAGGCTCAAGGCCTGATCGCGCCTCGATTTTAACGAGAATCCTTCTCGTCCTGCAAGCCGGACGACGAATCGCGGTCTTACAATTAATTATACCTTGCAGTAATACAGGAGAAATTTCTGCTTTGCGAAACCACCTTGTTAATTTATGGTTTGGCCAACAGGAAGGATCAACATTATTATTATACATTGCCGTCGTTGGACTTTGACTGAGGCACGCGATTATGGTACTTTGTTACTTCATAGTGCATGATTTTCTTAGTAAACCATTTCCAATAATTATTTATGATGCCTGATAAGGTGACAACAAAATCAAGAAAGAAAGAAAGAAAGAAAATTAAAACAAAACAGTTTGATTGTTGACCGAAAAGATAAATAGTTGAATCTTCAACCAAAATGATACAACCTTCTAGCAATGAATGATAACAACCTTCAGCAATGTTCAACATCAAGCCTTAGCAATACTTAATAACATTCCCTAGGAACGGTCAATACGAAATTGCAATAACAACCTTTAGAAACTGTCAACATCAACCCTTAGCAATGCTCAATGATATTCCTAGGAATGGTCAACCAAAACCCTCAGAAACGGCTACTAACATTCCCTAGCAACAGAAAATAATAACCCCTAGCAGTGGTCAATAGCAGCCTTCAGCAACAGTTAATAAAATCGCCTAGAAACGGACAACAAGAACATGTGGCAACGATCTATACAATTTTCTGGCAACGGTCAATAACAATATTTAACAACGGTCAACATCAACTCTTAGGTTCGCAGAATAACAGCCGCTAGCATTTTTTAATAACAACCCTCAGCAACCAATAATAACATTCTCAAGAATTGGTCTATAATATCCTCTAGCAGTAGTCAATAACAGCTGTTAGCAACGATCAATGCAACTCCCTAGAAATGGGTAATTATAACCTTTGGCAATGGTCAACATCACACCTCAGGAATGCTCAATAAAATCATCGAGCAACAGTTAATAACAACCATCAGCAAAGTCTTATAAGAAAGTAACAACATTAAGGAATGGTCTATAACATCCTATAGCAGTGGTCAATAACAGCCCTTAGGAATGATTAATAGAACTGTCTATCAATGGAAAATAACAGTGTTTAGCTAAGTTTACCATCTACCCTTAACTTCGCTCAATAACATCCCTCAGCAAGGGTCAATAACAATCCTCAGCAACAGCTAATATAAGTCCGAATCATTGGTCTATGGTATCCTCTAGCAGTAATCAATAACAGCTACTAGCAACGATTATTACAACTCCCTAGCAATGAGAAATAAAAAACTTTGGCAGCGGTCAACTTCGACTCTTAGAATCGCTTAATAATATGTAGCAACAGTTAAGAACAACCATTAGCAATGGCTAATAAGATCCTCTAACAACTGGCAATAGTAACTCATCGTAACGGCCAATAACAACCTTTAGGAACAGTCTATAAGATCCTCTAACAATAATAAGTAACAGCACTCATCAACGATTAATACAACTCCTTAGCAACGGGGAATGACAACCTTCAAGAAGGTTAACATAGACCCTTAGCAACGCTCAATAACATCTCCTAACAAAAAATACAATATTTAAAAATAATACAAACAATTTTTAAAATACAATGACAAATCAGACAAAGCAAATATTTTATTTGAAATGGTGATTTTTCGAGCTGGGAACGGAAAAGTTTTGTCGCATCCTATCCCTTTCCCAGCTTTATGATTTTTATATAGAAATTGTCAGAATTATTTTACTTGAAAATTTATGATCAACAAATATTTTCTATTCATGCATCTACTTTGAGTTATGTCGATGAAAAAAGTGTTTCTATTTAAAACAGATCTTTCAAATATTATAAATGAGCATAACTTCCTTACTTCAATATAGGTCAATCGATTTACCTCGAATCAAGAAATCTTTTCCGTTCTGGCATCGATTTTGAATTATGTTAGTGAAATAATTTTAAGTATGAAAAACCGTTTTTTCAAATGATATGCATTACCATAAATTCCTTACTCCTCAATCAACTGTATCAATATTATAGGTCAATCGATTTGCATCGAATCAAGGAAACTTTTCCGTCCTGGCATCGATTTAAATTAGGTTAGTAAAATAAGTTTTACAATAAAAAAACGTTTTATTAAATGTTATGCATTACCATAACTTCCTTACTCCTCCAGCAACTGTATCAATATTATAGGTCAATCGATTCCCCTCGAATCAAGAAATCTTTTCCGTTCTAGCATCGATTTTGAATTATGTTTATGAAATAAGTTTTAGTATAAAAACCCGTTTTTTCAAATGTTATGCATTGCCATAAATTCCTTACTCCTCAATCAACTGTATCAATATTATAGGTCAATCGATTTGCATCGAGTCAAGGAAACTTTACCGTCCTGGCATCGATTTAAATTATGTTAGTAAAATAAGTTGCACAATAAAAAACCGTTTTTTCAAATGTTATGCATTACCATAAATTCCTTACTCCTCAATCAACTGTATGAATATTATAGGTCAATCGATTTGCATCGAATCAAGGAATCTTTTCCGTTATTGCATCAATGGTTGAATTATGGTAATGAAAAAAATTTTACTACTAAAAACAGTTTTTTCAAATATTATGCATTACCATAGCTTCCTTACTGAGCTATAAAACGTATTGATATTATAAGTCAATCGATTCGACTCAAACCAACAAGTCTTCTCTATTCTCACATTAACTTTAAATTATGAGAATGAGAACATTTTTACTATAAAAATCTATTTTCAATAAATCGTAAATGACCATAGCTTCCTCGCTCTTTATCAAAATGTATTAATATTATAGGTTAATCGATTCGTCTCGAACTAAGGAATTTTTTTGTTTCCTTGCATTAACTTTGAATTATGTTAACGAAAAAAGTTTACCTATAAAAAATTGATTTTCAAAATATTGGACAAAATGGACATTAGCAACTCGTAGCAACGATCAACACAACTCCGCTACAAAGGGTTCATAACAATCCATAATAACGTCAATGGAAACCCCTAGCACCGTTTAATCACAAGCCTTAACAATGCTTAATAACAACTCTTAGCAATGGTCAACAACGGACAATAACATCCCCTTCAAAAATTCGATAACAAACCTTAGAAACGGTAAATAACATCCCCCAGAAAAGGACAATAACAACCCGTAGCAACGATCAACACAATGCTCTGACAACGGATAATAACAGCCCTTCGGAAGAGTCAACAAAAACCCTTCGCATAGGTCAATAATGTCGGTTACAATAGGGTTAATAACAACTATTAACAACATCAATGACAATCCTTAGCATCGTTCTATAACGCCTGCTAGCATCGTTTAATAACAAGCCTTAGTATTGGTCAATAACAACCTTTAGCAACGATCTATACAAATCCCTAGAAACGTCAATAACAATCCTCAACTAGGGCAAATAATATTCACTAGTAACGGACAATAACAATCCTTCGATGCGGTCACTAACAACCCTTAGCAACGGCTAATAAGATCCTCTGGCTATCGGCTATAGTAACTCTTCGTGTCGGTCAACAACAACGGAGAATGACAACCTATTGCAGCGGTTGACATAAGCCCTTAGCAACGCTCAATAAACTCCCCTATCAAAATTCAATAACAACCCTTAGCATCGTTCTATAACATCCCCTAACATCGTTTAATAACAAGTCTTAGCAATGGTCAATAACAAGTCTTATAAATGATCAATAAGAACCCTTAGCAACGAGCTATATAAATCTCTAGAAACGACAATAACAATCCTCAGCAACGGCTAATAATATCCACTAGCAAGGAACAATAACAACTCTTTGAAACAGATTATAGTGACTATTCTAAACAGTCAATAACCACCCTTAGCAACGGCTAATAATATCCACTAGTAAAGAACAATAACGAATCTTTGAAACAGATTATAACGACCCTTCTAAGGAGTCAATAACAACCCTTAGCAACGGCTAAAAAGATCCTCTAGCATCGAGCAATAGCAAATCTTTGTTTCGGTTAATAAAAACCTTTAGAAACGGTCTATAATATCCTCTAGCAGTGTTGAATTACAGCCATTAGCAACGATCAATGCAACTCCTTAGCAACATCTTCTAGAAAATGTCGATAACGACCTTTAGCAACGGCTAATTACATCCCCTAGAAAAGGACAATAACAACTCGTCACAAAGATCAATACAATAAGCTGTCAACGTATAATAACAGCCCTTCACAACAGTATAGAAAAACTCTTAGCATAGGTCAATAATGTCTGATACAAAGGGTTGATAACATTTTCTGCCAACGTCAATGACAATCGTTAGCATCGTTCTAAAGCACCCTATATCATCGTTTAATAACAAGCCTTAGAAATGGGCAAGAACAACCTTTGGTAATTGTCAACAACAACCCTTATCAACGATCTATACAAATCCCTAGAAAGTTTAATAACAATCCTCAGCAACGGCTAATAATACCCACTAGTAACGGACAATGATAACCCTTCGAAGCGGTGAATAACAACCCTCAGCAACGGCTAATGAGATCATCTAGCAACGGGCAATAGCAACTCTTCGTGTCGGTCAATAACAGCTGTTAGGAATGGTCTATAACATAATCAAGCAGTGTTGAATAACAGCCCGTAGCAACGATCAACACAAATCTCTGACAACAGATAATAACAGCTCTTCGCAACAGTCAAGAAAAACCCTAAGCATCGGTCTCTAATATTTTAGAAAGGCTTAATAACAATCCTTAAAAACCGTTCATAAGAACCCTTAGCATCGATGAATAACAAGCCTTAGCAATGGTCAAGATCAACCTTTAGTAATGATCAATAACAACCCTTAGCAACGTTACATATAAATTTCTACATACGTCAATGATAATCCCCAGCAACAGCTAACAATATCCACTAGCGACGGACAGTAACAACCCTTCGAAACGGTCAATAACAACCATTAGCAACGGCTAATAACATACTATAGCAATGGACAATACTAACTCTTCGTGTAGGTCAATAACAAGTGAGAATGACAACCTTTAGCAACGCTTAACATAAACCCTTAGCAATATTTATTAACATCTCCTAGCAAGACTCGATAACAACCTTTAGCAACGTTATATAACACCTTTTAGCATCGTTTAATAAAAAAGCCTTAGCAATGGTCAACAACAACCATTAGTAATGGTCAATAACAACTCTTAGCAACGATCTACATAAATCCATAGAAACCTCAATAACAATCCTCAGCTACAGCTGAAAATATCCCCTAGTAAAGGACGATAACATCCCTTCGAAGCAGTCAATAACAACCGTTAGCAATGGCTGCTAAGATTCTCTAGCAACGGACAATAGCTACTCTTCATGTCGGTCAATAACAACCTTTAGGAACGGTCTATTACACACTCTAACAGTGTTAAATGACAGCCTATAGCAACGATCAACTCAATTCTCTGACACGGATATTAACAGCCCTTCGAGACAATCAAGAAAAACACCAAGCATCGGTCTATAATGTTTTAGAAAAGGTTAATAACAATCCCTAAAACCCATCATAACAATCCTTGGCAGCGATTAATAACAAGCCTTAGCAATATTCAATAACAACTCTTAGTAATGGTCATTAGCAACCCTTAGTAACGATATACATATAAATCCCTACAAACGTCAATAAGAATGCTCAGCAACGGCTAATAATAATCCCTAGTAATGGTTAATAACTTCCCTTGGCAACGATCTATACAAATCCCTACAAACTTTAATAACAATCCTCAGGAACGGATAATAGTTTCTACTAGAACGGACAATAACAACGCTTCGAAACGGGCAATAAAAACCCTTCGCAACGGTCCATAACAGCACTTAATACTGTATACAACATCCTTTAGCAACGGTTAAAACAACTATTAGAAATAATTTTAACAAATGCCTAGCAATGTCAATAACATTCCTGAGCAACGATCAATAACATCCACTAGCGACGGACAATAACATCCCTTAACAGCTATCAATGCAGCTATCTAGTAACGGACAACAATCAACAATAGTTAATAATAACCCTTAGCTGAGATATATAGGGGCAGTTCCGAGGGATAGAGGCTTATATGTGGAGATCCTTAGGATATGGATATGATACCGTGGGATAAGGTTCGTCGGTCAATAATATCGGAGAATCACAAGCTTTAGCAACGGTTAACATAAAGCCTTACCAACGCTTAATAACATCCCCTAGCGAATTTCGATAAGAACCCTTAGCAATGTTCTATAACACCCCCTAGCATTGTTTAATAATAAGCCTTAGCAATGACCAATAACAACCATTAGTAATAGTCAACAACAACAATTATGAGCAACGATTAATAACATTGTATAAATTCCTGAAAATAAACCAAGAATCTAACTATAAAATTTGGACAACCACCACAAAATGCTCCTATTGCAATTCCTAAACACAAAACAAAAATTTATTTCTTTGGTTCTAATTTGTCTTGCCTTGATAAGGGTGCTGTGTGAGCACCGAAACGTTGTTGAATATCATCCATGTTTTTTATTGTGATTTGATAGTAATAAGAATAAAAAGGACGAAAGAAATAAAAGAGAGAAGGAAGGGGATTTGGTTGGTTGCCTTCTCATTTTTCTTTTTTCTTTTTTATTTTTATCCAAAGAAACAAATTTTTATTTTGTGTTTAGGAATCGCAATAGAAGCATTTTGTGGTGGTTGTCCAAATTTTATCGTTAGATTCTTGGTTTATTTTCAGGAATTTATACATTGACTTGAGTGTTGGACGTTGAATTGGATTTTGAATTTGATTTTAATCTAATTTAAGATTCTTAAATTTATATTAATGACATCCACTAGGAATGGACAATAACATCCTTTAACAGCGATCAATATAACTATCTAGCAATGGACAACAAAAATCAACAATAGTTAATAATAACCCTTAGCTGAGATATATAGGGGCAGTTCCGAGGGATAGAGGCTTATATGTGGAGATCCTTAGGATATGGATATGATACCGTGGGATATAGTTTGTCGGCCAATAACAATGGAGAATGACAACCTTTAGCAACGGTTAACATAAACCCTTACTAACGCTCAATAATATCCCCTAGCGAAATTCGATCACAACCCTTAGCTACGTTCTATAAGACCCCCCAGCATCGTTTAATAACAAGCCTTAGCAATGACCAATAACAACCATTAGAAATGGTCAATAGCAACACCTGAGCAACCATTAATAACATCCACTTGTAACGGACAATAACATCTCTTAGCAGCGATCAATGCAACCATCTAGGAATGGATAACAACAATCAGCAATAGTCAATAATGACACTAAGCTCAGTGGGATAGGGGTGGTTTCGAGGGATAAAGGCTTATATGTGGAGATCCTTAGGATATGGAGATAATACCATGGGATATGGATTGTCGGTCAATAACAACGGAGACTGGCAACCTTTAGCAACGGTTAACAGAAACCCTTACCAACGCTCAATAACATCCTCTAGCAAAATTCGATAAGAACCCTTAGCAACGTTCTATAACATTCCTTGGCATCGTTCAATAACAACCATTAGTAATGGTCAATAACAACCCTTATCAACGATCTCTACAAATCCCTAGAAACGTCAATAACAATTCTCAGGAATGGATGATAGTTTCTACTAGTAACGGACAATAACAAAGCCTCGTAACGGTCAATAACAACCATTTGAAACGCTCCATAATAAACCTTAACAACGGTATACAACATTCTTCGAAAACGGCTAAGAAAATCCTTAGAAATAATTTTAACAAATGCCTAGCAATGTCAATAACAACCATGAGCAACGATTGGTAACATCCACTAGTGACGGACAATAACATCCCTTAACAGCGATTAATGCAACCATCTAGCAATTGACAAAAACAATCAATAATAGTTAATAATAACCTTTAGCTCAGTGGGATAGGGGTGGTTCCAAAGGAATAAAGGCTTATATGTGGGGATCCTTAGGATATGAAGATGATACCGTGGGATATGGTTTGTCGGTCAAAAACAACGGAGAATGACAACATTCAGCAATGGTTAACATAAACCCTCACCAACGCTCAATAATATGCCTTTGCAAAATTCTATAACAACCCTTAAAAACGTCATATAACACCCCCTAGCATCGTTTAATAACAAGCCTTAGCAATGAAATAACAACCCAGAGCAGCGATTAAAACATCCACTAGTGACGGATAACAACATTCCTTAACAGCGATGAATGCAACCATCTAGCAATGTACAACAACAATCAACAATAGTTAATAATAATCCTTAGCTCAGTGGGATAGGGATGGTTCCAAGGGATAAAGGCTTATATGTGGGGATCCTTAGGATATGGGAATGATACCATTGGGTATGATGTGTCCGGTGGAATGGGGGTGCTTCGGGGTATGTGGGTTTGGTATTTTCCGTTTGGGGACCTTCGAATAGGGGGGGGGGGTCGAGGAATAGGTGGGTTCCCATGGAATAGAAGGGAAATGTCAACTGGAAGAGAGTAATCAGGTATTTCTTCTTCAATAAGGAAGAAATTCGTCGCGAGAGTCAGGGGATGCTCATGCGGAATTTATAGAATTAACATGTTGGATGCAAGGTGCTGGTAGAGCCTTAAATGCCGGCGGGTCCACCGCGCCGCGCCGGATAGGAAGAAAATGCTCTTTGAAGGCGCTAAGGATCCAATCGGCGCCTCGTACCCTGTGCGGCACTCTTGGACACACAATGAGACTGGATTGCTTGAATTATGGATGGGCAGTCTCTTTGTCGGCCTCTGTAAACTTGTGGAGGCGCGAGCCTCCTCTCTTCGTGCATGCATGGCTATCCTGAGCGATCACACGCGACTGATAATTCACGAGCTTTTTGGGGTACTTTTATCCGGGGGCGCCAATGCCCCTCGCAAATATGTGGGTCACTTCTCAAGTGGGACATTGCCAACTTCATTCCACTGGCGGGATCAAAAATAAACCATTTGTGATTTGTAGTAACATTCTGACATTTCATTCTTATTTCTTGCTTGAAACGTACCATGTCCAACATTGATTGCGATGCTGCTAAGAATGTTTAGCTTCTACTAGCTATTTGGGATTGAAAAGTATAATTGGATCTTTCTATGGGGTTATCAGTCCGTTTTTATCTTTTGCGCGAAGAGTGACGTACGATGGCTATGTGAAGCTCTCCACCTGGGACGATTGCTAGAGAGATTGATCTAGCGACCATATCAATTTCTTGATCATCGGTGGTATAACAAGGCTTGAACTGAAAGAGTTAGGCTTATCCCGAAAATAATTTGGCGCAAAGGTATAATAACAACAATAATTCATAGACTTTACTCTTTTGTTGGAAAATTCTGCTGTATATCTAGATAAAAATTAAATACATGCTATTGTTGAAAATTAATATTTAAAAAAAAATAAATTCATCTTTCTTAGTTGAAACTTTACTTTCTTTGTTGAAACTAAACTTTTTTTTGAAAATGTAACTATCTTCTGGAAATTTCGTCTTTCGGGATCGCAAGTTCAACTGTTTGGTGTAAAATGCAACTGCTTTTATTTAAAGTTAAAACTTTTTTGTTTGAAAATTCGACCATCTGGTTGCAAATTTTTAATTGCAGCATGAAAATTCAAGTACTTGAAAAAAATTTAACTATTTTGTTGAACATTAAATTATTTTCTTGAAAATTGAACTAGTTTTTTAAAAAGTCATCTATTTAAGTGATAAGGAGTGAAAATTCAAGCCTCTTCTAACAATTTCGTATTTTTCTTCTTAGTCTTCTTTTTTTGTTGAAAAGTGTACTATTACATTTTTCGTGCAGAATTCAACTCCTTTGGTTGAAAATTTTATTTTTTGGTTGAAAATTTAATTACTTGGTTGAAAGTTGAATTAGTTTTTTAAAAATTTATTTAGTATTCAAGATTCGTCTCTTTGGTTGAACACTTAATTATATTGGTGAAAATTCTTTCCATTTTTGGTCAAAAATGAATTTTTATAACTTAAAATTCAACTATTTGAATTGTTAAAAATTCTTATTTTTTCGTTGAATTCAACCCCTTTTGATTTATAATTGAAATATATTTTGTTTGAAATATTGACAATTATACTTTTTGTTCAGAATTTTTAAATCTAAAACTGCATGGTT
>CAKNWT010332911.1:14712-25191 GCA_932066315.1 Andricus coriarius
TTCGGGGAGGAAGTTAAGTTCTAAATAAAGAGTGATCGCATCTAACATACTTTTCTTATTACCCGTCATTATACAACAACTTCCAAGTGCATCAGGTATAAAAAATACATCTTCCTCGAGGAAGTTAAGTTCTAAATAAAGATTAATCGCAGCCAACCCATTTTTCTTATGACCTGGCATTCTACAACAACTTCCAAGTGCACCTGGTGTAAACAATACATTCTCCTCGAAGAAGTTAGGTTCTAAATAAAGATTGGCCGCAATCAACCCATTTTTCTTATGACCCCTAATTATATAACAACTTTTACGTGAACCAGGTGTAAAAAATACATCTTCCTCGAGGAAGTTAAGTTCTAAATCAAGATCAACCGGTCATGAGTAAAATCGGTTTTCGCGGCCAAAATTTATTTAGAACTTAAACTTCTTCGGGGAAGATGTATTTTTTACACCTGGTGAGAACGGAATGTACTGGAACGACAGTCGAGACTTCCGGAGTCGTCCAAGGATAGAGGTACTGATAGTAAAGTGTTTTCTAGGAACTTCCTAAATCCATTACAGGCTGCCATTTGCAGACGGAAAGTTAGTAAATTTCCGTGGAAAGACAACGGAATTTCCAACTGGAAGTTTTCTAGAATTTCCATGGAGTAGTTTCCGGCGAATCTTTCCAGGTGGCTACAGGTTCCTTTGCAGGACTATATACAGTTTCCTACGCTAAAATCCTGTACAGGAACCGTCAAGGTTACCTGTACAGGTCAGTATGCAGGTTCGTGTCTAGCTACATGTCCAGTATCCTCCGAAGTTTGCGTAAAAGAGTTTTCAGCTGATTATACTGCATTTGTTAATTAGATTGATAAACAATTATCAGTTGCTGTTGGATGACTAATTCCGATAAGAAGGTGATATTTTCGTATATTTTTTGGCCAGTTCAGTAGAAAACACTTGAATCACTTCATTATAAATAACAGCTGTGGATAATTGTTCATAAAATTTGTTTATAAAATAACAAACTATTTATTATTTCTCATAAATTAAATCGAAAAACGTCTATCGTATATCAATTGTTTAAATTTTGTGCAAATTAATTGACGAATCACTGCTAATTACCATAAATACATGTTCGAAAACATGTTTATTCATAACAAATTCAATAAATTTGTTAACAATTGGTAAGCTATTAAACCATTTTTATGGATAGTTGCTTGATTGATTCTAGCTATTTTGGATTGAATCTAAGTATTTTTCACAAACTGGTACTCTGCTAATTAGATTTTTTTCACATTCCTTATTAAAGAAAAAAATATTTTTAGAAGCCGCTATGAAAGACTTAAATAGAATTTCATTAGCTGTAATTTGTCAGCTAAACGACAGCAGATACGAAAAACATGTTAAGAAGAAAAAAAATTTATTTCAGGAAGATCTACAATTTTGGTTCACACTACTTTTTCATACATAAGACGCATGTGCACAATTTAAAACTTTTTAAATTGAAGCTTGAAAAATGTTTATTTGAAAGTTTTTAATTGATAATCCACACATATAAAATATATGGCTCTTAACACTTTTAAACTGAAAAATTCTGAATTAAGATAATGGTCGATTCAAAAATCATCTTCTTGGAAAACAAGTGTTTTATAGTTTTACAAATTGACATAATATTATTTTTTTTTTTAACTTTATTTACCGCTGAACTGCAAAATAAAGAATTTTAAACTTTTATAAATTCAGCAGCTCAAAGATATCTTGTTAAAAATATATGTTCTATGCTATTATTTTTAATACACTTAATCAAAAAATCAATAACCTTAAAGAAGGACATAATTTAAATGACAATTTTAATGAGGAAAATTAAGAATTGTACCATTTTTTTAAAACTGATAAGAAGCGACAATAAAAGCAAAATTCGATTGCAGAGCAGTTTGTAAAAATTAACGTTTCTCATCAGTTAATTCTTTAAATTAAACATGTACAAATGAAATGGAAAATTTTTTAACCAAATTATTTTAGAATTACGCATTCCAAACTGAATGGTTACGTAATGCAAAAAGTTGAAAAATGAACTTATCATTTGAAAAAGGTTCCAATCGTACTTACACAAAATTGCATCATATTACACGTGTGGACATAAAGAGCGAACGCAAAGCGCCCAATCTGACGCACGGGCACGTTTTTCGTTTTGGTTTTTCAACCATGTGAAAGATGGTATTTTACACACGAAATACTTCAAAAAACGTTTTAATTGAGAATTGTATGCCAATGGGACATTCTGCGATTTCTTCTGTGGTCATGTCTTCAACCTCACCGCTGTCGATGTTTATTTTCCCCCGTCTCATCTTCGGTAAATCACTTCTAAATAGTCCACGAAAAATCTGATTTCTGCTTGGTGTTTTTTCCAGCATTGCCCAGACGTCACCATTAGGCGTTGATAAAACAATTTGTTCTTCCCTTGGCATGGGTATAAGTCCAAATTCTTTGTTTCTCAATCTTATTGGTTTACCGGGAGAAAAAACGTATCTTCGAAGTTCGAATATCCGGTTCGGATTCTTCCGGGGACGAAGTCTAATAAGTCCAAGTTCATCAAATTTGTATCCAAGTACGCGAGGAAAAATTTCCCTGAGAGTCGAAACCCTAAACGTGTCACGAGGGGAAGGCTGAGCAGGTGGTGCAGACACGGCGGAAGATTCAGGTCTGGCAGGTGGAGACCTGGACCTGGCACGAGAAGTGGAATCGACAGGTAGTTGAGGACCAGCAGAAGAATGAGTTCTGGTAGAAGAAAAAGAAGGAGATCCAGAACGAGGTACATCAGGATTAGCGCCGCCATATGGTGAACACCTAGACAGTGAACCTAATTCTGCAACAAGAAATAGAAGATCACATTTTTCTAAGCAGAAAATCGTATTTTTATATATCATGAGTTGTAAATGCGGTTGTAATTAAGGAACCGGATTTGTCTACCGCCTACTATTTCTTCTCGCTGAACGTATTTGGTCCCTGGACAAAGAAGTCTAAGCTTTCGCTAACAAATTTTTTTCTCAAAACATTATGAATTATGCGTGTTCGCTTCTTCAAAAAATTCTTTATCTCAAATTTTTATAGTTCCTTCATGCGTCAGCAACTTTTGTCTATTCATTTTTTTTCCATATCTTGTGTCGTTTGTCCAAAAATTGAATTATTTCATTATTTAAATTTTATTTTCTATGATTAAAACAAAAAATATGCATTCTATCAATAAGTTTCCAATCCAATACGTTAATTCTTTTGAAAGTTATCGTGATAAAAAACTAAAAATCTACAGACTAACAGACAAACAGACTAACAGACAGACAGATATTTTGTAAAAACGTGTTTTTTGGGGTTCAGGGGGTTTCAAAAGGTGGACATTCGAGAAAACCTTTTGAAATATCACCCCTATAAGTCTATTTGATATGGTCCCAAAAAAAAAATGATTTTTGGCTTTTTTAATACCAATTGTCGTCGTCGTTGTCGTTGGAATCTGCATATCCGTTAACTTTTGAAAGACTAATCGGTGTAGGTTGAAGTAATCATGAAAAATAAAATTTTTACTTTATTTTTCAATACACCCAGTTCTCGGAAAAAGTTCAGGCGGCGCTGAATGTAATATGTTTAAAAAAATATATGTTTTGTAAAATTGCATCAATTATGACCTCACGAAGTCAAAAGTTCTCAAAAAGTGAAAATATTTAGAACAAATCGCAACTATGTAGCAATAATATAGTAGAAGACAGTTACAAATAATAATAATTTGCTTCAACAATCTTGTTTGTTCAAATTTATTAATTTTTACTTCTTTCAAATTTATAAGTGGATAAAAAGTTGAATATTACAGAAAAATCCGCAACTTTCCAGCATTATCCAAAGAGAATGTTATTAAAAATAAGAATAAATTGTTTAAGCAATGATGTTTTTTAACGTAAATCTATAGCATTATTGTAATAAAATATTATTATAAATAATACTTATTTGTTTAAACAATCTTTTCTGCTAAATTTAAACTATTGGCACGCTCTTACTAAAAAGTTTAAAATAAGTTCAGTAGAAATCTTTATTTCATGTACTAGACACAATTCATATTAAAATAACCGCAAAAAATCATAATTAATGTCTTTGTGGAGACATTTAAAAAGTAATTATTCATATGTATTCTAAAGCTTATTGTGAAAACAAAGGATGAGTTTCAACTTGATTCACCTAAAATTGACGATTCTGTATAAAATTATCGAAGACGTCTTTTTTTCTTATGGGAAATACGTGTTAAACATCAAAGGGCTTGCGAAACGTCTGAATATAATTTTTTTCAACAAGAAAACGCATTTATTTTTGTGTGGATTCGAACAAATTTGTGGGCGATATGCATGAAAATTCGAGAAATATAAAGTTTCCAATGCATTTTTGGACCACCCTTGTGTATCACTTTCAGCGACCCCGAAAACCTATAGGTATCCTGACTTATTTGGTTAGCGATGAATTTTGTAGGTTTGACCTTGAATTGATCTCAACGCTGACCTGATGGGATCAAGCGGACAACGGACTCGAATTTAGCGACCCCGAGAGCCTATAGGTACCCTGACTTATTTGGTTAGCGATGTATTTTGTAGGTTTGACCTTGAATTGACCTTGAACTTGACCTGGTGGGACCAAAGGGATAACGGATTTGAATTTAGCGACACCGAAAACCTATAGGTATCCTGGCTTATTTGGTTAGCGATGCATTTTGTAGGCTTGAACTTGAACTGACCTTGAACCTGACCTGATGGGACCAAACGGAAAACGGATCTGAATTCAGCGACACAGAAAACCTATACGCACCCTGACTTAAATGGATAGTGATGAATTTTGTTATTTTGACCTTAAACTGACCTTGACAACGGATTCGAATTCAGCGACACCAAAAACCTATAGGTACTCTGGCTTAATTGGTTAGCGATGAATTTTGTAAGTTTGACCTTGAACTGACCTTAACCCTGACCTGATAGGACCAAACGGACTACGGATTCGAATTCAGAGACGCTTACACGTATGCTAGGGGACAAAATTGTAGACTTTGACAAAGAATGACCCAATTGGAGAACTTTAACCTTAAGAGCATCCAGAGACAAAACGCAAATTAAATTTCTTTTTATATAGATCGTAACATCGATGAAACAATCTACTCTGAACTGATTCGCATTGATAAAAGTATTAGGCTCTAATAATTCTAAAATTGGTATAAATTACTGTAAATTTACCAGCAGTAAAATTAATCAGTTTAAGCTCATCATTATTTTTAATAAAAGTGCTTATGTGGCAGGAACTAGAGATCAGAGTTGGTTTAGATTTAGATTTAGATTTTTCGGACTTTGAAATTTTTGTTGGAAACCGCTAAGAGTTAATTGTTTAAGAATTTTGAGCGACTTATACGTTACAAAGTTAAATCGCTAATCATAAATTAATGATGAATTATAGGTATGGTGTGAACTCTATTGAACATACGTATACGTGTCAATTTGGAATGGTACCATATGTGCACGTGTACATTTGGAATGAGGTACCATATGTGGACGTGGAATTCTAAGTTGAAAATCGGATCGCATTAATTGAGATGTGCAGGGTTGGGAATGTCCCATCTGTGCATGTGCAGAGTTGGAAGTTTCCATCTGTACACGTGGAAATTTAGATGTGCACATATGGGTTGGCGAGGATGCGGACGTTCACAGTTGGATACTTGTAAAATTGCTCCGTACAGATTACAACGTAAAAATTCTGATTTGTGTAAAGAAAAAAAATTTACCTAAAATTATTGATATATTATATTATTATATTCACCAATATAATTGAGGATAACTGCCAACGATATGGCCAGAGTACAGACAATCCTCATCTTTTCCAATTAGAGGAACGACTAATTAAGATTTTTGTTGAAGAATTTGGTTATAGAAGTAAATAATGAATATTCTAGAGCTTGATCACCTTATACAAGCTATCCTATAGTAGTTATATCTTAGATTAGAAGCGTCAGACTTGTCCTTCTGAGATATTTGCATTTGATAAGAGACAATTTCAATGAAAAAATTTGGTTATATATTTATTTAAAACTGATGTCGTAATTTATGTAGTCTTTTGCGTCGATTATTCAGCAACTATCACAGTAAGCATCAAAGAAATTTATTTTGTTACGAAGATTAATATTTACGTCACTAGTAATATGCTGTTTCTCAGAAACTTAAGAATTTTACGGTCCACTATGTCAAATCATTATTATCATTATTAATATTATAATTCTCATTATCTAAATCATTATCTACTCTTGTTTTTTTTTTTCTAGTGTCAAGATATTATTCTTGAGAGGAAAAGAAATGACTCGCTCAAAAAATGGTCTGTCTTCGGAAATGCGAAATAACTAAATTTGCTTGTAATAATTTTTCAGGAAGATTGTTCTCGTTAAGTTTCGGGTTGTGATAAATCGTTATCATTATAAATTGTTTTACCTAACCTGACGACGAAATCATTACGCATGTTAGGCGCGTCTGTCCAAAGAAATAAACTCAGAAGAGGAACACAATAAACGTTTTAATTAGAAAACACAAATAGGTCGGAAGATCGCCCCCAAATCAAGCAACGAAACTTTTGAATGCAATTATTTTTTAGAAAACAATACTCAGTTTGTTTTCGAATCCGAGGAACTTTTATTAAGCGCAAAATATAATCAATTTAGCAACCAACAAAAGGAAAGATTTTATAGAGAAAGGGAAGAAGTTCAAACAATTTAAGATTTAAATTGGATTCCTCAGCTCACAGCGCTTTTGAAAGCAAAGGAGAAAATATAGAACCTACTTACGGGAAAAATAAAAGCGAATATTGAAATAGACAGTGAGTTCAATTCGATCTAAGAGAAGAATTAAAAGAATGTATTACATTTCCTCACAATAATATTGAAAACCGTAGCCAAACAAAATTTTTCATTTGAATTTACAAGATATCGACGACAGCAAAACATTATAGGACAGAACTTATTCTGAAAATCGATTTCCATTTTCATCAATATCAACAAAATTTTAGACCTAACTTCAGACCTAGATTCCCACTTTGTTTTCAACTAAACCTTCAACCTTTATTTCTACCAAATTATCATCCTAGTTTCCAGCACTAAAGGTACACCAAGATATCCATTCAACCCCTACAATCAAATTTTACCAATGCCTAGTCAAATGATGTCTTGCTCAAATCCAGGTCCAACTATCCCAATTCTAATCAGAATGCGAAAGATAACACAAGTTCCAACTCGAAAAAAAAAACGGATTCTAACACAAACGCGAATGAAAACACAAATGACCTAAATTTATGTCATTAGAAGGTGTGAGTAAGTTAGTTAGTAAAAGCAGCATTACAGACCTTACATGCAATGCGACATTTCAGATATCCAGTAAATATATCAACATTAAGCGATTCATTTTAAACCCTCTAATCTGCCTACTCAATTGTATGAGAACTCCATCACATTGGAAAACATTTTTAAAATGTATTAAATGTGACTTCCGACCAGAGAACCCCTACGTCAAATTTTAATACAACCATACTTCTTTCGTATTCATAAATCTCTCATTGAATTATGCAACATTTGCAGAATCATAAATTGGAAATTGTAATATAATTTATTCTATATAAATGTGCTTTAGGGAAACTTATTTGAGGTAATAAGATCCTATTACCTGTCTTACTAACCACGGCATGTGTTATTAGACAATTCTTGTTCTATTATTGTCGATGATCAAATTATTGAAACCAGTTCTAATATATTGATTAATTTTTCTTATTTCAGATCACGAATCGAGGAGAACAATGATTTTACCAAATTTTTTAACCTTTCTCATAATCCTCTCAGAATAAAAATTATTACCATGCTCACCTTATTCCTACCAGTATCTTCCTGCAATCCAAACACCTGGCCTTTATTTTGAGAAATTCACAAACATTCGGTTTCCTCTAAATAATTTGAACGTCATCGCTATTGCTAATTTGAATGATTTTTTTTTATTTATGGGCCAATTATTAACTGACAATATGATAAATTGATACCTCATTGTTTTAACGACCCCGAATCAGGAAATTGCAATAGAAATTATCAAAGATTACAAAAATAATTCAAAAGATGTAAAATTATTTGGTATATTTCGGTATATTTTGGTAGTATATGAGCACAATCATACTCATATTTTTAAAATTGAGACACTTGAAATCCTAAAAGAATGAGCTATTCTCGATTCCAGTTTTAATAAGAAATTAAAAAAAAATTATTATACAGATACTGCCACTCTATACAGCGAATGGGTTTCCGAAACCTCAGGAGAACTATCGCCAATAGCAGATTATTATCTGGAAAACCTACAAAAATTATCGAATATTCTATCGTTTGTTAAGATGGGAATATGGCGTCCAAGAATCTTCACAAGAAATTAATTTTGTCTACTAACTTCGGATATTAAGGAAAAATTTCCTGGTGCATACCACCCAACAAACAATTCATTGATGCAGTTTCTGGAACTGTCGGAAATCGAAATATTTTAAATGAATCATACAATTACCATTCACGAGTCGATTCCTCTTCCACAAATTAAGAAATTCTAATTTTATAATTTACATCCCTCGTACAAATTCTTCACCTTTCATAATGATTCAAAATTTATAACTGCTTACATTAAACCTAAGACTTAGTTTTCAAATTCAGTAAATGACTGTGAACTTTCAGTTAACTTAAACTCAAGCCTGCCTAAATGTAACTTAGTAGAAAACCTACAATATAAACCCCTTCCTTCTATATTAGAATAAAGAGCAATGTGGATTTATTTTTTTCATTATGCAAAGAATATTCAAATCGACTGACCACCAAAGCAACAATCTTTATTTCCATTAAAAATGAATGGAATATTTAATATTTCACCAAACTACGTTCTGATATTCAATAATTCCCAATCTTGGATTCATATTCGGGAAATGGACCCAGTAAAAGAAATTATGCACCGATTCTACCAAAAAGAATCTGTCCCAAAATATACTAATCAATCAGAAGATATTGCATTTCTAAACCAAACTAAAACCCCTATAAATCCACAAATTTTCCATCACGTATCTCCCAAAATCCTCCTTTCACAACGAAGACGGATCCAGAATATTCCACGCTTCCGAAAATTAATATTTTAACGTTTTATTCTTGAATTTGTTTAAATGTGATGCAATATGTTGGACTTTTTAGTTCGGAAATATTCCCTGAAATTTGGGGAATTGAATGATTCCTGCTGAATGTAGGGAATCATTTCAAAAATAATTTTTGATTTCCACGTAGATTAGGTAAACTTTCTAAAAACTCTTGAAGTATTACGGTTTGTTGATGATTTTGTATAAAAAAATTATATTTTTCTGAAACTAATAATCAAAATCTACAAAAAAAAGTGTACAGTTAATTACAGTTAGTTTTACAGTTAATAATTTATTTGATGTTATTGTTTCTCTTTTAATTGACCTTCGGCTTGAGTTTCGCGTGCTACCTTTTCGTGGTGTGGGAACTCAGGTAGTAGCGTAAGGATGCTTTTGTCGAGCAGACTCGCACCCTTTTGCTGCCCTCTCAGTTGATATCAATGTGTAGGCTGGTATGGCCACGTTTTCGGTAGTTGCGACGATAAGTAATCAATTGTGCGTCTTCGAGAACTCAGTAATTTAAAGTCCGTGAACAAAAGTCAGTGGCTCTTCAAGCCCCAATTAAGTGTTGAGTGATTTCCCTACTCAATCGTCTTCTGGTGTTGCGGGAAGTGAGGAGTCGGATGACGTATCACCTCCGGTCGCGTCGGGATCGATCGGTCGGTGAACGATCGTGGTCGTAGCTTCCGGAGGCTACATCTGTACGACTTTTACCATTCAACCCAAAAATTTTTTTGGACACCAGGGGAGTGCTTCATTGGATACTCGGAGACTCGTATCCCGGACTCAATCGATAAAAGGTATTTAGCGGTTAATGATAACGACGATAAAATATTCTTTTTCCTTTTCGTCGACTTTGACATGGCTGAAAATGATTCCCTCGCTACCCCACGCCACTCCGTCATTAATTCAAAACAATAAAAAATTGTCAATTTTTCAACAGTTCGCTATAGAAAACTTCACATTTTTATAAATTTCTGTCTATTTTTAATGAATAATTAATAAGTTGATGATTTTGTATGAAAACTAAAATTTTTCTGAAACTAATAATCAAAATCTACAAAAAAAGTTTTTGAATAATCAGTTAAGTGTAGTATACTCTACACTACGATACAGTTTCTTGCTGCTCTGAGCTGGTAGTTCATGACAGAAATGACAGAAATGACGCTTAGAGTGTTTAAGAAAGCAGTCAACGCGAAGCAAAGCATACTTACCTTGCGCAGAGGCAACCGTGAACAACAACATGATGATCAACAATTGCTTTTTTATATTAAGATTGCACAAAAATAACAT